>CAUYLG010046265.1:0-81003 GCA_963573385.1 Cacajao melanocephalus
CACATATTTCTAATATTTTTCATAAAATAAGCTAATCAATTATTTTTCTCAAAGATGTCTAGTTATAATGAAGACTGTATATTCTATTTTTAGCAAAAATCCTTTGTGTCTGTAATTACTGAAATTTTCATTTTACCAAAAATTCTAATGAAAAATTCAAAATTAATTCCAAACGTTAACATTTTTTTTAACACTGCCAAATACAGTTATCACAACATGTTTTTGCTTAATCAGACCATGAAAAGATGCCACTTTTAACAAGATGGCATAACTATTTAAATTTTACATAGAAAGCAATTTTCTATATTCATGATTTCCTGGTTTGTCAGGCTTTTTGGAAAGAGATCTTCAATTGGTAAATGATATTTAATAAAACGATATTTTAAAAAACAAACTCAAAAATTATCAAATTAAGTTAACCTATATATTGTAACATTTCTTATTTTCTCAAAACCTTTCCATTTCTCTTTATACAGTAAGCAAATATATATTCTGAAAATCTTCCATGAGACAGAAACTAAAGATGTATTAGCTTTTGGATACAAATTATCCATTTAGGAAGTACAAGAAAATAGTAACAGTATTTTATCTTCTAAGACTCTAGAATCTAGACCAGAGTTAGGCAAAGCTTTCCCATAAAGGACTAGTAATATGTTCTGCTTTCCAGGCCATATGGTCTTTATCACAAATACTCAACTCTGCCAATGTAACAGGAAAGCAACATTGACAATATGTTAAGTGGGTGTGGCTGGTTTCTAACGAAACTCTATTTTAAAATAAACAGGAGGCTAACTTGGCCATAGCTTGTAGACTCCTGTTCTAGAGAGGTAATTTCTGCTTACCTATGTTTTACCAGTGGATCCCAGGAACCTAGCCCAGGGTTTAACAATGATACTAAATAACATTTAATGATTATTCACTAGATGCCAGAACTGTGCACATACTATTTCAGTTTACTCTAACAACCTTAGTGAAATAGGTATTACAGTGATCCTACTTGACAAACTGAGAAAACTGAGGCACAGAAATGTCAAGTAACTTACATATGGTTACATGGCATAAGCTAGGAGCCAAACTCGGCCAAGTCTGACTGAAGAAATCTTATTAACCACTGTTATGCCACCTCTCTATGTGCTTAGTATTTATTAACTTTAAGAATGAATAATACCAAACATTTAGGTTTACTTAAAATTAAAATGTGGGCTGGGTGCAGTGGCTCATGCCTGTAATGCCAGCACTTCAGAAGGCTGAAGCAGGTGGATCACTTGAGGAAGTTCAGACCAGCCTGGGCAACATGGTGAAACCCCATCTCTACTAAAAATACAAAATACAAAAATCAGCTGGGCAAGCTGGCGTATGCCTGTAATCCCAGCTATTCAGGAGGCTGAGGAAGGAGAATCGCTTGAAACTGGGAGGTGGAGGTTGCATGGAGCCACCATCGCATCACTGTACTCCAGTCTGGGCGACAGGAGACACCATCTCAAACAACAACAAAAAAATTAAAATGCAACTCCATTACTCTATCATTAGGTACACCTTTTTAAAGACACACTTTACATTTTAAAAATAGCTTTCTTAGCCAAGAGAAAATTTTAATTTAAATATTTGTGAAAATAGGGAAAAAATAAAATCGTATCACCTGGGATTGTCTTATATCTCAAAATGAAATTTCTTCTCTGGAAAGTTTAAAAAGTTTATGTCAAAGAGATTATGGTTTTTAAAAAATGTATTCTTTGGTTTTTTGAGCCAAAGGTCATCCTAAAAGCAGATTTCTTCGAATTGAAGACTTCAAACATCTTAAGCAGTCAAGCCAACTAATTTTATGTGATTGGTCAGAAAAGCAACAACAAATAAATTCAAGGGGCCTATATTGTTCTTGGAAACCAAGTGGACACAACAATCAAATCGATTGCACAAAAACATACATAATTTGCATGGGATCCTTAACATTATTGTACTAGTGAGAAAATCTTTTGTGGACTTGAGAAAAACTATTAAGTCAGATAATACAGAAGGACTTCAGAATTAAAATCAGTAATCAGAAATGTTAAGCTGAATATTAAAAAAACTTTATATAAGAAATATATTGAAACACTTTAAAAAGAGTATTGCTAATGCAGCCAGAAATTCAGAATTTTCTATTATAACAGAAAAAACAGCTTTTGTGTTATATTAAAGAACATCTATTACATGTCTAAGCAAACTACTTTAAGTCTAATTTCTAAATACTATTTATAAGTAGTCTCTGCCTTCTAGAGGTTAGTTTATGCTTCCTTTCATTTTACCTCATTAAAAATGATTTGCTTTGAGACAAAGATTTTTCCAGCAGTAAAATGTGAAATATTTTTTTAAAACAAAAACCATCAGTGTTGTTACCATCCTTTATACTTTCTATAGTTTCAAAAAAAAAAAAATCTAAGAAAAGAGACTATAACAACCACATACAACTTTAAATTTGCAGTGCTATGAGTACATGAATGTTCCACTGAAAATCTTAATTTACTGTGTCTTACAATGTATGGGTTTCAGGTTTTCCATAACCTATTTATTTCTCATTAGCCATCTTTTATTTTCAGAAGTTTTGCTATTGTTTGCTTGTTTAATTCTGCTCCCTTCCACAGAACAAACTTGTAGTCACCAACTTTTAGCCATTTTTGTTAGCAGATCTGACCTTTGAGCGTGCTGATGCCCTTCACATGCTTGTAGCATCAAACTTTCCCTCCCTTTGTTACTCTAATCCACACTATCTTAACTGACTGCCCCTTTTTCTTAGCACCTGTTACCTAGAGAATTAGCTTATATCGTGTAGCGTTTTATTTAAAGCAGAAAACTCTTGGCATTTCTATTTCTAGAATAAATATCTCAGTGTGGGGATTATTTCTACAGTAATTCCTATACATATATGTATCATACAGAGGACCATCACAGAATATAAATATTCACCATTTCCTCAACTTCTATCTGGGAAAAAGGAAGAAACCATTTCCAGGGGCATCTATCTATAAAGAAGAATCACATAATAAATATGACTATCATCCTGGAAGTATAATAATCACAATATTTGGTTATTTAATATGCAATATATTATCTCAGTACCTAAACTATGTCCATTCTTGGTGTAAAAGCAGGTATTGTTGATAAGATTAACACAACAGCCAATGACATCACCAGTTGTGAAAGTTGGTCCATAAGGTTGTCCAGTTCCAGAAGAACAAAACGAATGTCCATCATCCCCATGGTAACCATATGAATGCTTATCCCAACCTAAGGAGAAAGTTCCGGCATATTTACAATGAAAAAGTAAGGTTCCTCTGTGCTAGATTTACTCACTAAGATTATGATAAATCAGAACAGTACAAGATAACATAAAGATGAAATTCCCAATGTATATTTAAATTCTCGACAATTACACTACATAATTTATTCTACATTAAAATACTGTTTACAAAATTAAGAGAAATAGCTATATAGAACACTAAAACAAATATTAAACAAAGAGAACCCCTGCCAGAAAAAAACAAACATAAATGCAACAACTATAGGAGGACACATTTTCTATGCATACTCCTTTTGCTAATATGCCAAAATAATTTTGCTTTAAAGACTACACACACGTTTTATATAACATAAAAGATTATACCCTATTCAATCACTGCAAGTTTCTCAATGCTGTAATCCAAATATAAAAGTCAAACAAGGTGTGATCTTACCAAACTACACATATGTTTATATCATCATTGAGAGATTTTTACCTTATCAGTTACTTTTACAAAAAGTTTTCAAATAATAAAAACCTCAAACTCTCTCTAAAGTATAATTTTAAGCAAAAGGGTACAAAGAAAAGTATGTCAAGGTAACACATCTGATTACAATTAGATGCAACTACACTGGCTTGGTTTGTTTCTTTAAGACACTTCATGTAGTTTTACATTGACGGTTTTGCTTTGTACTTCAAAAAGTCTCCCCAAAATTAATTTTTAACATTAGCAGAGTATTAGAAGATGTAATCCAAGAATCACTTCCTTCTGATAAGTGGTATTGGGAAACAGGTCTGCCATCTCAATTCATCTCTCCCTTAGTTTACTTTAAATATTAGTCAATATTTAACTAAAGATGGGTTAAAAGTCAAAAATGTGATGAGTAGCCAATATAAACAGCAACATTAAAATACTGAAAGCTGATTATTACTATGTACTAAAGCTTAAAAATATCAAAATGCAAAAAAAAAATGACATATATACTATATGTTTTCCTAAATAGTGTGAAATTTAAATTTATTAAAAACCACTTAGCGTGCTGGGCAAGGTGGCTCGTGCCTGTAGTCCTAGCACTTTGGGAGGCCAAGGCGGGCGGATCACCTGAGGTTAGGGGCTCCAGACCAGCCTGGCCAACATGGTAAAACCCCATCTCTACCAAAAATACAAAAATTAGGCATGGTAGTGCATGCCTATAATCCCAGCTCCTTGGGAGGCTGAGGCAGGAAAATCGCTTGATCCAGGAGGCAGAGGTTGCAATGAGCTCACAGACTGCACCACTGCACTCCAGCCTGGGCAACACAATGAGACACTGCCTTAAAAACAACAACAAAACACTCAGCTTTCACTTAAAATTCATGATATTTATGATTAAAAACACAGAAAATCAGTATCTTTATATAATTTCTTACTTGAAAATTTTAACAAGAGCTACTCATAAGACATAATACTATAATTCAATTACAAGTGTACCTGGTAGTCTATTCATGTTCACACCTTGAGCAGAAAGACCAATTCCCATGTAACTGTTGGGGCAGGAGGGGGTGGGGGGGCGGGAGGAGAGAAGAAAACCACATTATTATAGTCATATACGTGTAAGTTAGCAAACACTCTCAAACAATATCAGAACCATGCCCAAGTTGGAATTTCTAAGGTAGCTACAACAATTTTATTACAATTTATTAGGTAATAACAAAGGGCAATACTAAGCACCAATAATACTCAGATTTCACAGCAATCTCATATGGTAATCATTCATAAACACACGCAAAGTATTAATATATAGCTATGCACTCTACTGACACCCATAAAAAAAATCTCTCCAACTTATTTACAGATAAATGTTTGGGATTAGGATTGCTCACAAAAAAAGCATAGAGGGAATTGTGGAAGAAAAAAAAAGTTAAATAAGGAAACAAATGTGTTTCACAAAGGGCATAGTAAAAAATTTAGACCACACACACACACACACACACACACACACACACACACACACACGAAAAAAAAGGAAATATGGATTCACATTTGGGAACAATTTAAAACTCACAAAAAAATATCTTAATAAAATTACCCCAAGGTATGTATTGTCTATACTGGCTTTCTAAAACTGAGCAAATTGACAAAATCTACCTAAACAGAGGGCTCTTTATCATCAATTTATAAAATCAGAACAAAGGAATCTCCACGCAATACACAAGGAAAGATTATTAAGGTATCCGGTTATTTTTCAATTGCTTATAAAACATTAATAACAAAACCTGATAAAGACAATTGAAAGAAAACATAAAACAATATGCTTTTAAGTATGAACAAAAAAAGAAAAACAAAATAAAAAAAATTTAGTTTATTAAAGGGCTAATTGACCATTATTGTTATCAAGGTTTTAAATGGCATTTAATAAAGTCCAGCCACCATTCCTAGTAACTCCAATAAAATTAAAATAAAAGGAAATTATTTAACTATGAAACTTTTCACTCAAATATAGCAAGCAAGATATTCAACAGCAAAACACATTGAAGCCATTTCCACTAAAATCAAGAACAAAGAGATGCCTGTAATTGTTAAATACTGTTTTAGGGGCTTTAGAAAACTTAATAAGAAAGTTAAATGACTAGTATAAATGTTAAAAGAGATCAAAGTACCTTTATTTGTAGTTGGTATGACTATATACATAGAAAACCACAGAATCTGGCTACACCTTTTAGAATAATTTAGGTATTCTGACAAAGTGACAAGATATAAGAACATTTTAATATTTCTTCTAGTATAGCCAGCTGGACAGCCACAATAACTACAGAAAACTTAAAACAGGAATAAAATTCTCAAGTAAAGCTCAAAATTACATGTTAAAAGCTGCATATAAATGGATTTAGTAAAGACTCAGATAACTTGAGAGCACAGAAATGGCAATCTTTAAATAGGCACAGAGGTTCATAGTCATACCTAGAATCCCAGCACTTTAGGAGACTGAAGCAGGAAGATCTTTTGAGCCCAGGAATTAAAGACCAGCCTGGGCAACATTGGGAGACCTCGTCTCAAAAAACAACAACAACAACAAAACTATCACCTGTGTGTGGTGGTGCACACCTGTGGTCCTAGCTACATGGAAGGCTGAGGCAGGAGGCTTGCTTGACCCCAGGAGTTTGAGGTTACAGTGGGCCATGTATGATCACACCAGTGTACTCCAGCCTGAGTGACAGACCAGGAGTGGGGGAAAAAATAAAGACGATAACCTTTCTAAAATGATGTATACATACATTTACACATTTCAAGACATATTCCAACAGAAGTTTCAAAACTTGACAAAATGATTTCAAAGTTCATGTGTAAAAATATATAATTTTCATCAAGAAAAGACAAAATTTTAAAAAAGAAAACTCAGGATTTTCCCTACTAGAAATTAAAATTCAAAATTAATTAGATTCACAAGAGCAATATTACTACTATGAGCATACACCAAATGAGACAAAAGTAACAAAACATTAAGAGACATCTAGATGTCTAGTCAAGAAGGCTCATTAAGTTTGTATTCTGATTCAGCCCCTTTGCTCCAAGTACAATATAAAATGTATAACATTTTATTTAAAAAGGCTAAGTCACAAGAAGACAAGATGAGAAGAAACACAAAGGTGTGAATGGGGATATAAGCTGTGAACCTACAAAGCTCTGAGTCTATGAGCGCTCAATAATGGCTCAAAGTTCTACCTCCTCAGGGTAAACAAAGACTAAAAATGTTTCACAAGAGGAGTATTAGCTATGCTTACTGCTTAAAGCCAAAGGCTGGAATAGGCATCTCCTCTTGAAAGGAGGCTAGGAATATACTGATGTCACCTGTTACCCAAGCTAGAGCTTATCTGACATTGTGGCCTACTTAAGGGGAAAAAGAGAATAGAAACCTCTTGACCAGGATCTAAACCAGTTAGTTATTGAATGGATCCATGACAGAATCTGCAATGCTTTCAATATCATGCTGAAGCAAGAACCTCGAAACTCTAACACAAACCTAGTTTTGAATTAGAGGCTAATGAATTGAAAAGCAAGTAAAAACTATAAGAACGAAAATAAGCACAGAAAAAGACAGATGAGCAAAATAAGAAAAATGTTAAACTTCCCAATCAAAATAAGACTGCAAGGGCAAAATTCCAAAACGTAAGACCAACAAATCTGACACAACAGGCATGTGGGAAAAAAAAAGAGAAAAAAGAAAAAGACCAATAAAATAAATGACTGGAACGTGAATTCATTCTAGATCACTCAATGGATAGTATAATTAATATGATTTTTAATAAACAAGTATATTTAGGAATATACTAAAAGAAAAAACAATCACTAAAATATAAGGACAGTGGTATACCAATATTTGCTGAGATAATTTAGATAATAATTTTCCAGAATTGAAAAACATCTTGTTGAATTGAAAATACACATCACATACTGAGGAAGATAAAAATTAAGTCATACATAAGAAATGCTGTAGAATATCAATCATGGGCATAATCTTAAAAGCTACCAGAAAGAAAAGCAGATTACCTAGCTAGGAATTTGACTGACTGCAGACTTCTCTCCAGCAACAACTGATGATGAAAAACAATGGCACAATACGTTCAAAAGTATTGAAAGTAAATAAACTGTCTACCTAGAACTTAGTTCCCAGGTAAAGCAGCAAGAATGATGGAAAAATAAGATACTGCTAGACACATAAAAGCTATGGTTTACTATCCACAGACTGTCACAAAAGAACTAGCTGAGAACACACTTTAGCAGCTGGGAGACAAGTGAAAACAGAAGACCCATATGGACAAGAAAACAATCAGCACAGAAAATGACCAAATATATCACTAAAATTCATTACTGATTTAAAAATGCTATTCAGAGTTTTAAAATCTATCATCCATACATAATGTGCTAGGATACAATCACCTGGCATAAAAAAAGGAACAAAAATATCCATGTTCAAGAGAAAGGACAAACTGGGAATGACCCTGAGACTCCAGATGTGAGAATTAGCAGACAAAAAATTTTAAAAAGTTACTGTTACAATACATAAGATGTAGGGAGAAATACACTTGCTTTGAATGAAAAGAAACTCCAGAAAAGAATCAGTAAAAAGGAACTACTATGGCCTGAAGATATGTGTCCCCCAAAATTCTTATGTTGAAACCCAGTCGCTAATGTGGTGACATTATGAGGTGGGGCCTCTGGGAGGTCATGAGGGCTCCACCCTCAGGAATGGGATTTTTGCCCTTATAAAAGAGGACTGAGAATGCTTGTTTGCCCCTTTTGCCATTAAGAACACACAGGTGTTTTCTATGAAGCAGTGAGTTCTCATCAGAAACTGAATCTGCTGGAGCCTTTTAATCTTGGGCTTTCCAGCCTCCAGAACTGTGAACAATAAATGTATGCTGTATCCGGCCTAAGGTGTTTTGTTAACAGCAGCCCAAACAAAGACAAGAACCAAACAGAAATTTTGGAGCTGAAAATTGTATGAAATAAGTATTTACTGATGTACTTACTGGCGGACAGAAGATGGCAAAATGAATAGTAACATGAAAACAGAGCTTATCTGAAGGACAGAGAAAAAAAGAAAGGGGTGTGAGGGGAAGAGTCCCTGGAACAATATCAAAATACACGTAACCAATCCTAAGGAGAAAGAATAGGACAGAAAAAAATAATTGAAAATAATTTCCCAAATTTGGTAAAAGACAAAAACATACAGATTCAACAAGCTCAACAAACATTAAATAAAATCACACCTAGGCACAAATCATAGCTGAACTGCTGAAAACTAACAAAAAAGAAAAAAATGCAGAAAACAGCTAGAGAAAAATGACATATTACTTTCATAGGAACACTGAGCTGAATTTCCCCTTGTTAGAAAATATGAAGGCCAGAAGACAGTGAAACGAAATCTCTGAAAGTGCTGAAAAGAAAAAAGAAAAGCTTGCCAACACAAAATGTTATTTTCAAGAGAAATATTCTTCAGAATATAAGTGAAACAAAACCATTTTCAGATAAAAGAAAAATAATATAATGTGTTGCCAGCAAACCTACACTAAAAAAAAAAAAATGTTCTTTTCTTAAAACATGACTCTTTAAAGCATGGTAACATGTATTGTGTACTTTATAGCATATGTAGATGTAATATATATATGACAATTACAGCAAAAGAACAAGAGGAAGTGACAAATGTAGAAATGCATGTTTCTATATTCTACATAAAATGGTTCAATATTAACTCTCAACAGACTATGAAAAAAGAGATATATATTAGAATCTCTAGAATAATCACTAAAAATAGCGAGACATAAAGGTCAGTAAATAAATTAAAAAGAAATTCTAGCCCGGGTGCGGTGGCTCATGCCCGTAATCCCAGTACTTTGGGAGGCCGAGGCGGGCGAATCACAGACGGGGTCAAGAGATCAAGACCATCCTGGCCAACATGGTGAAACCTCGTTTCTATTTAAAAGACAATAAATAAATTCTAATAATGTATCAAAATGATAATATATGATTACTAGACAATGTTTAACCCAAGAACACAAGATTGGTTTAACATTCAAAACCGATCAACATATTTTACGGTATTAGGGGAAAACTCCTATCATGAAATAGCCACAGTAAAACACCTGGTACAATTTAACACCATTAAAAATAAATATTCTCAGCAAACTAATAAGGAAACTTCTTCAACCCGTATCTATAAAAACCCTGCGATTAACATGCTTAATAGTGAAATACTGAACACTATTCTCCAAAGACCAACAAAAAGGCAAGAATGCCAGTGTTCACCACTCCTATTCAACACTACTACAAATCCTAGCCATTTCAACAAGAAAAAAAGAGAAATGAAATGCATAAAAATTAAAAAGAAATAAAAGCTGGCTCTATGTACAGAAGATATGACTGTTTATAAAGAAAATCCTAAGGAATCTAAATTGGAATAAGTGAATTTAAGAAGGTTGCAGGATACAAAGTTAATATACAAAAGTCCACTGTATTTGTATATACTGGCAGCAAATACTAGAAAAACAAAATTTTAAAAACCAATTCTATCTACAATAGCATCAGAAAACATAAAACACTGTAGCAAAAGACACGCAGACCTCGCTACTTAAAATTACCAAACATCACTGTGGAAATTTTTTTTTTTTTTTGTATTTTTAGTAGAGATAGGGTTTCTCCATGTTGGTCAGGTTGGTCTCCAATTCCCAACCTCAGGTGATCCACTCACCTCGGCCTCCCAAAGAACTGGGATTACAAGTGTGAGCCACCACACCTGGCTAGGAAATTTTAAAAGACGTAAATAAATGGCAAGACATATCATGTCTACGGATTGGACACTTCATTTTAAGGCTGCAATTCTCTTCAAACTGATCACAGAGTCAACGCAATCCAAAGCATAACTACACTAAGCTTTTCTTTTTTTTTTTAAATCTGAAAAGCTGATTTTAAAGTGTATATAGAAGCTGATTAATGAATGTAAATATATAGCTTAATAGAAGAAATAAGACCTAGTGTTAGATTAGTAAGAAGAGTATAGCTGACAATATTCCATTGCACATTTCAAAACAGCTAGAAGACAGTAATTCAAATATTTCCAGCATAAAGAAAAGCAAATATTTAAGATAACAGATACCCCAATACACTGATTTGATCTTTACAATTATATGACTGTATTATCACCGTACCCCCAAAACATGTACACCTATTATGCAGCTATAAAAAATTAAAATTAAATAAAGTATAAAATTTATATGGTAACATGAAGGATCTAAAACATCCCCAAAAAGCTTCAAGTTGCAGAATTTACACAATCTGACTTCAAAACATGGAATGGGCTGAGTAATCTAAACAGTATGGTACTGGCTTAAGGATCAACAAATAGATCAATGCAACAGATTAAGGCGTCCAGGAAGAGACCCACATTTATAGTCATTTAATATTTTACAGAAGTGCCAACACAGTCCAAAAGAGGAAGTCTTTTGAACTATTTACAAGATAACTGGCATCCATGTGGAAAAAAGTGAGCTTTACTCTTGTATCTCACACAATACACAAAAATCAAATGAAGATGAATCATAGTCCTAAATATAAACGTTAAAAACTATAAAGCTTCTACAAGAAAACATGTAAAACTATCTTAATGACTTGAGGATAAAGCAAAGATTTACTAGGACACAAAAAAGAAGACCCCATAAAAGAGTAAACTCATAAATCTTTATCAAAATTTAAAACTTCTCAACAAAAGACACAGATAATCCAATTTTCAAAAATGAACAAAAGATCTGAATAGATATTTCACAAAATAAGGTACTGCAAATAGCCAAGGTGCACATGACAAGGTGTTCCAAACTGTCATCAGGAAAATGCAAATTAAAAGCACACAGATTCAACCGCATACCTGCCAGAATGGTTACAATAGGAACTTTCATATATTTTTGGTGGGAATTTAAAACAATATAACCTCTTTGAAAAGGCTGGCAGTTACTCACAGGACTGAACACCTGCCTATCCTATGACCCAGCAATACCACTCAAAAGAGAAATAAAAATTTGTCTACCAAAATATTTGTACAAATATGTTCATAGCAGATTTCTTCACAATAGTGAAAAACTTGAAACAGCCTGGGTATCCAACAACAAGTGACTAGATACACAAACTGGTACATACTACTTAGCAACAAAAACACAAATGGAATTACTGATAAACACAAATCAATCTAAGAAATGTCATGCTGACTCAAGGAAGCTTTACATACAAGAAGAGTATACATCATATTAATTTTTTTATATGAAGTTTTGCAACAGGAAAAACCAATCTATCCTAGTTAACAAGTTAAAACAGTAGCTGCTTCTAAAATGGTAGGTCAAGGGCCTAACTAGGAAGGAGCATGAGGGAACATTACTAAAAATGATGATGGTCTATACATTGACAGAGGTTTGCATTTCATGGGCATATGCATCTGTAAAACTTATCAAAGAGTACACTTAAGATGTGTGCATTTCACCGAATGTAAACTGCACCACAGACACAGAAAAAGAGCAGTAAGCTGACATCAAACTCTAATGATATACATGCTGTAGTGACTGCAGGCAAGTATACCTGCATTGAAATGCATAAAAGATTAAGACGGATCAACTGATGAAAAGATGAATAAAGAGATACCATATAAAACAATTACAGTCAGTTCTGCTATATCATGACATATGAGTTTCAAAAAACCACCACATTATACAAAATCATGCAATAAAAGCTACAAGGTTTACAAAGGAAATGGGGTTGGGAGCACAGTATGCAAAAATGTTGTAATACATTTACAGAAAGGTAAGAACCCAATAAAAACAATCATATATCTGTTAAATTATTAAGGAATAGGTCAGGCACAGTGACTCATGCCTGTAATCTCAGCACTTTGGGAGGCCATAGTGAGAGGAGTGCTTGAGCCCAGGAGTTCAAGACCAGCCTGGGTAACAGAGCGGGACCCCATCTTTACAAAATAGATTGGCACAGTGGTGCACTGCCTGTAGCCCCAGCTACTCAGGAGGATCACTTGAGCCTAAGAGGTCAAGGCTGCAGTAAGCCATAACGGCTCTACTACACTCCAGCCTGAGTGACAGAGATCTTGTCTCAAAAAAAGCAAACAAAAATTGTTAACGGAATAAATACTACAAGGAAGTATTTTACCTTGAAAAAACACCTAAGTTTATACTTGGGAAATGGGTGTCATAAGAGTTACTGCTTGTGAGCTATTGTGACGTGATGAAAGGAAGGGTTATGTGACAGAGGGAAATTTGTAACACCAGTTGTGGCTGGGTGTGGCTCATAACTCACAGTAAACTGAATAGCTGGTAGATACAGGAAGGCTGGCTGACATAAAAACAAACTCAACAATGAGGGACAGGCAAAATTAATATGGACGAGAAATTTATTATTGCGGTACTATGTGTTTACAAAGAGCAATGAACAAGAAGATTTTTCAGATCAATATGTCAACACAGATCATCAGAAATTATATATTAACACTGTTATGTAAATAATATTGGTGCTTAACATAAAATGGAGACTAACAACATTCTAGCTGAATTCCTGTTATTGATAGGTTTAAGTCTACTATCTTGCTATTTGTTCCATCTCTATCTGTGTTCTTTTTAATTCTTATTTTTGTTTTTTAGCAATTAACAGTTTTCTGCTATCCCTTTTGGCAGTATATTAATGAGTACCTTATAAGTTTTTTTTTAATGCATCTTTGATCTATTACATTCTTGATTTAGTATACATATCACATGATGGCAATGCAAGAAACACTTTTAAAAACCTATTTACAGTCATGTTCCACATAAAATGTTTTGGTCAACAACAGACTGCATATACAACAATGGTCCTATAAGATTATAATGGAGCTGTTCTATACAAGTGTACTATTCTAAATCTTTTATATCACACATTTTTACTATATCTTTTCTATATGATGTATTTAGATACACAAAAACCATTGTGCTACAATTCAGTACAGCAACAAGCTATTCAGTTTTATACCCTAGGAGCCACAGACCACACCACATTGCTTAGGTGTATAACAGGCAATGTGGTATGGTCTATACCATTTAGGTTTGTGTAAATACATTCTATGATGTTCCTATAATGATGAAACCACCTAACAACACATTTTTCAGAATATATCCCCATTCTTAGGAAACACATTTTTTGTTGCTGTTATCATGTCTCACTTCATGTCACAAATGCCTCAGAAAATGACTACTATTGTTTTAGTAGTGCCATTTTAACCCAGTAAGACTAACTAAATTCTTCAGAAACCATGGAAGCCAGGCAGCAGTTGGATTACATATTTGAGTACTGGAAGAAAAAAAACTAATCCAAGAATTCTATAACCAGCAAAACTACACTTCAAAAAGGGAAAATTAAGACATTCCCATATAAACAAAAACAGAGGATTTGTCATCAGCAGACCTGCAGCACAAGGTAAAGGGAAACCTTTCAGGTTGAAAACAAAGGACACAGTAATTCAAATCCATACAAAGAAATAAAGAACTCAGTAAAGATAACTACCTGGGTAAACACAAAAGACAGCTTTGGTGTGTTATGTTTTCATTGTCATTCATTTCTAAGTATTTCCTAATTTCCTGTGCTTTCCTCTTTCTGTGAGTTTTTAGTAGCATACTGTTAAGGTTCCACATATTTGTGTACTTTCCAGATTTCCTGATTAGTGATTTCTAGTTTAATTTTTTTGTGGTTAGAGACTGCGCCTTGCATTATTTCAGTCTTTTTATTTTATTAAGGTTTGTTTTATGGCCTAATATATCCTAGAGAATCTTCCACATGTACTTGAGAAGCCTGTTTATTTCACTGTGGGTTGTTTGAAAATTCTATAGATGTCTGTTAATTCAAATTGATTTAGAGTTTAGTTTGTTTTGTATTTCTTTTCCTGTCTAGTTTTCTATTCATTATTTAAAGTGTTGCACTGAAGTCACCAACTAGTACCACAAATTGTTTATTTCTCCCTGCAATTCTGTCAGTTTCACGTCACATATTTTGGGGCTGTATTGTTAGGTGCATATTTATTTATAATTTTAATGTCCTTATGATAAATTGACCCTTTATTGTGATAAAATATACTGCTTCGTGTCTAGGAACAATTTTTATATTAAAGTCTGTTTTGTCTGATATTAGTATAGCTATTTTGGCTCTCATGTCGTTACTGTTTGCACAATATTTCTTCTTTTTATTTTCAAGCTGGTGTGTGTTTGAATCTAAAACTGACTCTTGTGGACAATATAACATTGTTTTTTTTTTTTTTTTAATGTATTCTGTGAACCACTGCCTCTTGATAATTTATTTGCTTTTACTGAAATTATTAATAGGTAGATTTAAGAGGTGGTAGGGCTGAAATTACCAGTAGGTAGGTACTGATAGGTAGGATTTATGTCTGTTACTTTGACATCGTTTATTGTTGGTATGTCTTAGCCTTTTTCTCTGTTCTCCCATTTTTGCTCTTTTGTTTCATTGTGGTTTCTTTACTGCAGTTTTGAGTTATTTCTGTAGTGTTTTCTCTCAGGATTTCTTAGATAATAACTTAAAACAAAGTAATCTGAATGTATACCAATATAATTACAATCATGTATTAAATTTCATTCCAAAATACCTCATTTATATCCTTCTCCGTTTGTGCTACTATTGTTGCGCAAATAAAAATTTTTAACACATTTTAAACCCATGTAGTTTTAGAATTATCACTGTGTGTGTATTTGTGCGCGTGCGTGTGTGCATGTGCGTGTTTTTGAGAAGAGTCTTGCTCTGTGGCCCAGGCTGGAGTGCAGTGGTGCCATCTCAGCTCACTGCAACCTCCACCTCCCAGGTTCAAGCAATTCTCCTGCCTCAGCCTCCTGAGTAGCTGGGATTCTGTTTTAAATCAAATATAAGAAAAGAGTTCACCATTTCTACAAAAAACACAAAAATTAGCTGGGCATGGTGACAGGTGCCACTAGCGAGGCTGAGGCAGGAGAAGTGCCTGAATCCAGGAGGCAAAGATTGCTTTGAGCTGAGATCGCACCACTGTATTCCAGCCTGGGCAACATACCAAGACTCCATTCCCACCCCCCCTAAAAAAAGAAAAGATTTATGAACAAAAATACATGTATATGAACGGAATGCAGCTAAAGTAGTACTGAGAGGGAAATATACAGCTGCAAAATGCCTATATTAAAGAAGATTTGCCAAGCATGGTAATGTGTACCTGTAAGTCCCAGCTACCAGGGAGGCTGAGGCAGGTGGATCACTCGAGCCCACGAGTCCAAAGGTGCAGTCAGCCATGACTGCACTACTGCACCCAGCCTGGGCAACAGAGTGAGACTCTGTCTCAAAAATTAAAATTAAATAAAAAAGAAAGATCTCTAATTACTAATCCAATTTCTTCCTCAAGAACTAACAAAACCCAGGTGGGGTATGGTGGCTCACACCTGTAATTCTAACACTTTGGAAGGGTGAGGCAGGCAGATCACCTCAGGTCAGGAGTTCGAGACCAGCCTGGCTAACATGGTGAAACACCATTTCTAATAAAAATAGAAAAAATAAGTTGAGCAAGGTGGTGTGCACCCTTAATCCCAGCTACTCGGGAGGCTGAGGCAGAAGTATCCCTTGAATCCAGGAGGCAGAGGTTGCAGTCAGCCAAGATTGCCCCACTGCACTCCAGCTTGGGCAAAAAAAGCAAAACTCCATCTCAAAAAAAAATTAAAATTAAAAGAAAAAAGAATGAACTAGACCCAAAGCAGGTAGCAGAAAAGGAATTATAAAGATTAGAGCAGAAATAAGTGACATAGAGACTAGGAAAACAATAGAATCAACAACTTCAAAAGTAGGTTCTACTAAGAAAAAAAAAAGACTCAGATTACTAAAAATCAGGAATTAAAGAAAAAATATTAGTATTAAACTAAAAAGGATCATAAGAAAACAATTATTAAATACTATGAACAATGAATTACATAACCTCCTTTAAACTGACAAACGGACAAATTCCTAGAAAGACACAAACTATTGAAACTGCAGAGTAATTTTAAAACACAAAGACAAGCCTGTGCTCAGATGGCTTCACTGGGGAAATCTACTAAACATAAAAATTAACATCAGTCCTTTCCAGACTCTTCCAAAAAAGCTAGAAATACTTCCTAACTCATTCTACAAAGCCAGTGTTACCCCGTTAACAAAACTAGATAAAGGCATCACAAGAAAACTACAGAAAAAATACCCTTCATTAATACAGATGCAAAAATCCTCAACCAATTACTAGCAAATCAAATCCAGCAACGCATAAAAGATTATAAATCATGACCAAATAGGACTTATCCCAAAAACATGAAGTTTGTTTAACAAAAAAATCAATCAATATAATATATTAAGGAAATAAAGAACAAAACCCATATAATCATCTCAACAGGCATAGAAAAACAATTTCATAAAAGCCATCACCCTTTCATGATTTAAAAATCATGAAAAATCATGACTCAGCAAACTAGAAATAGAAGGGAACTTCCTCACAGAAAAAGAACACCTATGAAAAATCCCCAGTTAATATCACACTTAGTGGCAGAAGACTGAATATTTTGTCCTTAAGATTAGGAACAAAAAAAAAGGTGTCTTCTCTCACTTCTATTCAACGTAGTACTGAAGTTTCTACACTGGGCAAGAAGGCAAGAAAAAGATATAAAAGTCATTAGATAAGAAAGCAA
This sequence comes from Cacajao melanocephalus, assembly GCA_963573385.1. Taxonomy (NCBI): domain Eukaryota; kingdom Metazoa; phylum Chordata; class Mammalia; order Primates; family Pitheciidae; genus Cacajao; species Cacajao melanocephalus. Next base: position 17,495 of record CAUYLG010046265.1, read on the forward strand.
GAAATAAACATCCTTTATTCACAAATGGCACAATCATGTACATAGAAAATCCTTAAGAATCTCATCCCCCAAAATTATTAAAAGTAATCAAGTTCAAGAAGACTACAAGATACAAGATTAATAAGCAAAAATCAGTTGTATCTCTATACAACAGTAATAATTTGGAAATGAATTTAAGAAAACAATTTCATTTGGGACAGAATTTTCTTTAAAAAAAAGAATACTTAAGAAGTGCAAAATCTCAACACTGAAAACTACAAAACATTGTTGAAAAAAATGAAAGAATTCCTAAATAAATGAAAGGACTCCCCATGCCATATTCATGGATTTGAGGACTAAATATTATTAAAATAGCAATACTTCCCAAATCAATCTAGAGATTTAACCAAACCCATCAAAATCCTAACTTGTTTTGCTGCAGAAACTGACAAACTGATCCCGAAATAATACACGAATGCAAGGGCCCAGTAGAGCCAAAATAATCTTGAAAAAGAAGAACAAAGTTGGAAGACTCACACATCCCAATTTTCAAACTCAATAAAAAGCGACAGTAACCAAGAGAGTGTGTTCCTGGCTTAAAAACAGACACAGAAATCAATGCCATATAATTGAGTCCAGAAACTAACTCATATTTATGATCAATTAACTGCTGCTGTTGTTGTGAGACAGGGTCTCATTCTGTTATCCAGGTTGGAGTGCAGTGGCATGATCACAGCTCACTGCAGCCTCTATCTCCCCTGATTAGGTGATCCTCACACCTCAGCCTCCAACTAGCTGGGACTACAGGTGCATGCCACTATGCCTGGCTAACTTTTTATTGGCATTTTTTGTAGAGACAGGCTTTCTCCATGTTGCCCAGGCTAGTCTCAAACTCCTGGGCTCAAGCAATACCGCCCAACTCAGCCTCCCAAAGTGTTGGAATTATAGGTGCACACCACGGCATCTGGCAGATCAACTGATTTTTGACAAGGGGGGAAAAATTCAGTGAGGAAAGAATTCTTTTTTTTTTTCCTTTTTCAACAAATGGTACTGGGAAAACATACACATCCAAATGAATGCAGCTGAGGACGGACATGGTGGCTCAGGGAGTCCAAAGTGGTGGGTAGATCACTTGAGGTCAGGAATTCAAGACCAGCCTAGCCAAGTGGCAAAACCTTGTCTCTACTAAAAATGCAAAAGTTAGGCAGGTGCAGTGGCATATGCCTGTAGTTCCAGCTTCCCTGGAGGCTGAGGCATTAGAATTGCTTGAGGCTGGGAGGCAAAGGTTGCAGTGAACCAAGATTGTGCCACCACACTGCAGCCTAGGTGACAGAGCAAGATTCTGTCTCAAAAATTAAAAAAAAAAAATTCAAAAAGAAGTTGGATCCCTATCTCACACCATATATAAAAAATAACCCAATGGATTCAAGAGCTAACTGAAGAGCTAAAACTATAAAACTCTTAGATAAAAACACTGATGTATGTCTGGTCTCTTAGATATAACATCAGAAGCAAAAGAAACATAAAAAAAAGACAAACTAGGCTTCATAAAATTTAAAATGTTTGTGCTTTAAAGGATACTGTCAAGTAAACTAAAAGACAATCTAGAGTGTCAGAAAATATATGCAAATCATATTTGATAGGGGACCTTTTTCCAGCACATATAAAGAACTCCTACAGCTCAACAATAAAAGCAAAACCCTATTAAAATAATGGACAAAGGATATGAATAGACATTTCTTCAAAGATGTATAAATGTCCAGTAAGCAAGTGAAAATATGCTAAACTAAAAGATAATCTAGAGTGTCAGAAAATATATGCAAATCATATCTGATAGGGGACCTTTTTCCAGCACACATAAAGAACTCCTACAGCTCAACAATAAAACTCTATTAAAACAATGGACAAAGGATATGAATAGACATTTCTTCAAAGATGTATAAATGTCCAATAAGTGAAAATATGCTAATCATTAGCAATTGTGTCAAAAACACAATGAGCTCTCATTTTACATACACTATGATGGCTAGAATCAAGAACATACGTGTTGACAAGAATGTGGAGAAACTGCAACTGTCATAGCTGGTAGTAAGTAAAATGGTATAGTCACTTTGGAAAACAATCTGGCAGCTCCTCAAAAAGTTAATCATAGATATTTATGACCCAAAAATTATACTCCAATTTTCTGCAATAAAAATGAAAACATATATCCATACTAAAATATTACACAACTGTTCATAACAGCAATATTCATAACATCAAAAAGTGTTTCCACCAACTGATAAACAAAATGTGATATACCCACACAATGGAATATTATTTGGCAACAAAAAGGAATGCAGTACTGATGTATGATACAGCAAAAATCAACCTTTAAAACATTATGTTAAGATAAGAAAGTAAAAAACAAAAGGTCACATTTTGTATAATTCCATTTATTGAAATGTCCCTAAGAAGTAAATCCATAAAAACAAAATAGTTGCTGCCTGGAACTGGGAGGAGTTGAGTGTTTTGGGGTTCCTTTTCAGGTGACAAAAATGTTTTAAAAATAAACAGTAGTAAGGGTTGCATAACTCTGTGAATATACTAAAAATTACCAAACTGTGCATTTTTAAAGGGTGAATATGCATATAAATTATACATCTCAATAAACTCTCATTTAAAAAATTAAGAAGACACCTAGGTTCAGCTCTGTTATGTGAACAGCTTGGAAATCATCACTCCCATCCTCACAAGAAAAAGGCTGAACTACTGAAAATCAACTACTCCTAAATGCACTGGAAAGCTGAATTCACAGGTCACAACACCTCCAGAAAAACTGAAGAAACATGTGAATATAGACATATGGAGCTATATTTAATCTGGACACAATAACTGGAATGAACACTTTAAAGGTAATTAGCAAACTACTAGAGACTGAGAGTGAACTAACCTCAGCTTTAACTCATGAGGGCTCAGTCTTAAGGAAGAATATAGGTGACAGAAGGAGCTTCACCAAAAAAGTAAAATTTTAAAATAAGCAACAATTAACAAGTACAATGAGTAAGAAACAAATATGGGGCCAGGCACGGTGGCTCACACCTGTAATCCCAGCACTCTGGGAGGCCGAGGTAGGTGGATTATTTGAGGTCAGGAGTTCGAGATCAACCTGACCAACATAATAAAACCCTGTCTGTAATAAAAATATAAAATTAGCCAGGCGTGGTGGTGCACACATCTGTAATCCCAACTACTCAGGAAGCTGAGGCAGGAGAATCACATGAACCCAGGACACAGAGGTTGCACTGAGGCGAGATCGCACCACTGCACTCCAGCCTGGGTGGCAGAGCAAGACTCTGTCTCAAAAAAAAAAAAGAAACAAATACAGTAAACACTAAAATCCAACTTTAACAATATGTTTTCTTATTAGAGTAGGCTTTTATTAGAGTAAAATCCCCTCCATTTTGGGTAGGGGAAAGGGAAAAGGGAAAAGTAACCGTTTTAAAATCTAACCTAGAGAAGGAACAATAATTCCAGCCCCCTCCAACGTTCCTGACAGGAGAGGAAAAAAAAAAAAGACTTAAGAAATTTTTCTGAAGGTCACAGTTCAGGAACTCTGGTCCACTAAAAAACCCAACAGATTTCATCATAAGATTACAGAACACTTCTCCTCTCTACTACCTATGGCCACATAAACACGGCTTCAATATAACAGATTAAAACTGAGAAAGCTACAAGAAATAGACTTTATTTTATTAATAAAAGGAAACCCTAAACAACAAGGAAGACAAAAACCAGGAAAGTAGGGGAAAATAAAGTCTTTTATACCTACAGACAATACAAACACCCAGTGAACATTAAACACAGCCTAACTCTTAGCCAGATAAACCTAAAATCTCACACTAAATACCTATTTACCTGAGTTTCTGCTACTCAGTAAGTCACGTCCAGATTTCAACACAAAATTGCAAGGCATGTAACAGGCAAGGAAAAAATCTGAAGAGACAAAGCAAGTATCAAAACCAAACTCAGATAAGGTAGATTCTGAATGATCAAACTGGAAATTTTAAATAACTCATTAATATGCTAAAGGCTATTAAGAAAGAATCAAAACTCTAGAAATAACATTAACACAAATAATGCCTTTGATGGGTAATCAGCAGACTTAAAAAAGAAACAAAACAAGAATTGGTGAGCTTGGAAAAAAAAAACATCTGGAACACAGTGTTTGAGAACGTGGGACAATTATAAAAGGTGAAAAATATTCATAATAGTAATGCTAGAAGGAGAAGAAACAAAAAAAATGAAGTATTTGAGGTAATAAGGGTTGATAATTTTCCAAAATTAATGACACATACCCCAAACTGCAAATCCAGAAAGCTCAGAGAACCAAGTATAAAAACATCAACACTTCATGTTCAAACCTAGGCCAAAGACAAAGAGTAAATCTTGAAAGAAATCGGGGATAAAAACAAAACAAAAACACCCTACAGGAAAGAAGGATAAAAAATTATAGCAGATTTCTCTTCAGAAAGCACGTAAGCAAGAAGAGATTGGAGTGAAATATTTAAGCGTTGGGGGAAAAAACCCACCAAGCTAAGATTTAACATACAGAAAAATCGTCTCTCAAAAGTGAAAGAAAAATAAAGACTTTTATCAGACAAACAAAAACAGAGGGAACTTGTACAAGAAATGTTAAAAGTTCTTCAGAGAAAAGGAAAATGATATTGGTGAGAAAACAGAATCCTCAAAGAAGGAATAAATGAAGATACAATCTTTTATTTTTCTTAATCTTAACTGATCATATAGATAAGTATTCAAAATATTAATAGTAACTATCTTGGGTAACTAGTTTATGGGTAAGTGAAATGAGTAACACTAATGTTATAAGGGAGGAAGGAGGAGTTGGTTACATTCTGTTATAAGGTACCTGGCACTATCTGTGAAGCAGTGTAAGTGGTATTTAAAAATGAACTTATATGAGCTCTGCCTAAGGCAAACTTTAGGGAAACTACTAAAAAATATTTTTAAATAAGTATAATTTATATCTTAAATAAGAGAGAAAAAGGGAATCATATACAATGCTCAATTAAAATTAGACAATGGGCTAGGTATGGTAGCTCAGGCCTGTAATCCCTTTTAGAGGCCGAGGCAGGAGGATCACTTTAGCCCAGGAGTTCAAGACCAGCCTGGCCTACATGGTGAAATCCCATCTCTATAAGGAATACAAAAAATTAGCCAGGTGTGGTGGTATGCCCTTATAGTTCCAGCCACTTGGGAGGTTGAAGTGGAAGAATCTCTTGAGTCCAGAAAGTCAAGGCTGCAATAAGCCTAGATCACGCCACTGCACTCTAGTCTGGGTAACAGAGGGAGACCTTTGGAAGAAAGGAAAGGAAAGGAAAAAGGAAAGGCAAAAGGAGAAAAAGGAGAGAGGAAAGGGAGAAGGGGGGGAGGGGAGGGGGGAGGAGAACAAAGTAAAAATTTTAAATAAGCAACAAAGAACAACAAGTATAATGAGTAAGAAACAAATATGGTAGACAGTAAAATCCAACTTTAATAATACTTTTGGCCAGGGACAGTGGCTCACGCCTGTAATCCTAGCACTTTTGGAGGCTGAGGTGGGCAGATCATGAGGTCAGGAGTTCGAGACCAGCCTGACCAACATAGTGAAACCCCGTCTCCATTAAAACTGCATAAATTAGCCAGGTGTGGTGGTGCACACCTGTAGTCCCTCAGGAGGCTAAGGCATGAGAATCGCTTGAATCTGGGAGGTGGCAGAGGTTGCAGTCAGCCGAGATCACACCAATGCACTCCAGGCTGGGCAACAGAGTAAGACTCTGTCTCAAAAAATAAAAAACAACAATACTTTCAACGTGAATGGTCTAAATATACCAACTAAAAGACAGAACTGACAGAGGGAATAAAAATTAAGACCCAAATATATGTTGTCTACAAGAAACTCACTCTAAAGACACAGGTTAAAGGGATGGAGAAATATATACAATGCCAGCACTGATCAAAAGGCAGCTGGACTAGTTAGTTATATATTAATTTCAAAGCAGAATTCAGAACAACGAAAATTATCCGAGATAAACAGGAATATTACATAATGATAAAGGATCAATTCTCAAACAAGACGTAAAAATCCGTAATGTGCCTAAGCCTAACAAGAAAGTGTCAAAAGATGTGAGACAAAATCTGATAGAACTACAAGCAGCAGCAGTTAACTCCACAGTTACAACTGAAGATATCAACACCCCTCTATCAGTAATTGGCAGACACAAAGGCAGAAAACCAGTAAAGTCAAACTGAAAAGTATCATCAATCAACTGGATTCCACTGGCATTTATAGTATACTTTATCCAATAATCACAGAATACATATTCTGCTTCACAAAAACATTCACCAAAACAGATCACATTCTGGGACACAAGACACACCTTAACTAAAGTCATACAAACTATGCCCTCAGACTTTAATGGAATTAAACTAGAAATCAATAAAAGAAAGATGGCTGAAAAATCCACAAATATCTGGAGATTAAACAACACATTTTAACATAACACATCAGTCAAAGAAGTCTAAAAGAAATTTGAAAGTATTTTGAACTAAATGAAAACAACTTATAAAAATTTGTGAATGCAGTGAAAGCGGTGCCTACAGAGAAATTTATAGCACTGAACATAATGGTGATCTAAAATCAACGATTTAACTTTCCACCTTAGGAAACTGGACCAATAAAAACAATATAGACCTAGAGAAAGAAGAAATGATAAATAGAGGAGATAGTAATGAAATTTAAAAGAAGAAAATTTTTAAAAAGTTAACAAAATTAAAAGCCAGTTCTTTGAAAAGATCAATAAAATGGATAAACCTCTAGCCAGGATAACCAAGAAAAAAGACACAAATTATTAACACCAAAATCAAAGACATAAGAAACTATTATTACCAGTAATAATATCAATACTGATCCCACGGACATTAAAAAGGTATTAAAGAAACATTTATAAATAACTTTATGTCCACAAATTTGATGAGTTAGATGAAATGGATTACAAGGCAATTCCTTGAAAGACATACTCTAACAAAACTCACACAAGGAGAAACTGAAAATCTGAATATGCCTTTAGAGATTAAAAAATTTTAAATCAATAATTAATAATCTTTACAGAAATGAGAAAGAAGAGGAAGAACTCTGGTAACTAGATACAATTTGCAGACTCAAAATAAACTCCATCCACTGAAAAAGCCTAGAAGCAATGATACCCAGTAGTAGCAAGCACACTCATAAAAAATTTATTAAATAAAATTCAAGAATATTTGTTGCATAATGTTTGTCCTCAGAATATATCCAATAAGAGTGTACCATATATTGTGTTCACTCTCTCTTTTTTTCAATGTGGGTATCTGTAAAAGCTAAATAAAAACATAGACTCAGAGAAAAAAATAATAGTAACAACAACCTTCCCAAAAAAACACAAACAGTGGGCCCAGATAACTTCAGGGTAATTTCAAGCAAACATGTAAGGAAGAAATAACACAACTGTCTCCAATCTCTTCCAGAAAACACACTCAGAGGGAACACTTTCTAAGTCATTCTGAGTCTAGCATTACCCTAATGCCAAAACCAAACAAAGGCATTACAAGAAGGAAAAACTACAGACCAATAGCTCTCATGAACACAGATGTAAATATCTTCAATAAAGTACTAGCAAATCAAATTCAACAATGTATAAAAAGAACTGTATCTCCTTGAAGTCTGAGTACTTAAAATAAATTAATTAAATTTAAAAAAAAAAAACTATACTCCAGGACTAAGTGGGATTTATCCCAGGTATGCAAGGCTGGCTCAAAAAAAATCAATTAATGTAATCAATCACATCAAGAAGCTAAAGAAGAAAAAATCACATTATCAGATCAACAGATGCAGAAAATGCATCTGACAAAATCCAACACCATTCATGATAAAAACTCTCAGTAAACTAGGAATGCGGGGAGTTTCCTCAACCTGATAAAGAACATCTACAAAAAACCTACAGCTAGAATCCTACTTAGTGGCTAAAAACTAGATGCTTTCTTTTTAAGACCAGGAACAAGACAAAGATGTTTTCTTTTACTGCTCATATTCAACATCATAGGGGAAGTCCTAGCTAATGCAGTAAGACAAGGAAAGGAAATAAAAGGTACACAGATTGAGAAAGAAAAAGAAACCTACTTTTGTAGCTGAAAAGATTGTTTATGTAGACAATATCAAAGAATTGACAGAAAAAAAACCTCTTTAAAAAAATAAGCAATTATAGCAAGGTGGCAGTATTCAAGATTAATATGCAGAAGTCAATTTGCTATGCATCACCAGTGAACTGGAATTTGAAATGCTACACACAATATCATTTATATTAGCACCAACAAAAAGGAAATTATTGGTATAAATCTAACAAATATGAACAAAATTGATACCATGAGAACTATAAAACTGCTGAAATAATTGAAGAAAAGCTAAAGAAATAAAAAATTAGCCCATGTTCACGGACAGGAAGAGTCAGTATTGTTAAGATGTCAGTTTTTTCCAACTTGATCCATAGATTCGGCATAATTCCAATCAAAAGTATGTGGTACTTTTGCCTCCATCTCAAAATGGCCCCACGCAGGCCCTGTCCACTATACAAACTCAATGGCTGGAGGAAGACATGGCCCTGCAACTGAGAAGCCCTCAAACTCTGGCCAGGTCCTGTTAGAATCCTCAGAGTCTTAAAATCAAAACAAGCCCATAATGTCATTATAAACACTGCTATAAATATAGTATTTAATAAAATGAAAAAATATAACACAATAATGGGGGGAAAGCATGTTATAAAACAGCTTGTACACTGCCCTCCAATTTTTATTGGAAATGTAATGACGTTTTCCAAAAAGGTAGACGTGACCCTTTTGAGTAAAATAATTCCATTTTTAGCAGTTTCAAAAAGACTGGTAAGCTGAAGACATTTTTGTCCTATAGGATTGGAGTTGACTTTTCATTTACAAGCTAACTCAGTTGACCAGTGCCTTATTTGAAACTCAAAAGCATTTTTTATAAATGTAATTTCTTTACAAGAGTTTATTTCAGAAGAAAATTCTAGTTACACTAAATGTTAGCTGCACAGTAAACATTAATCTAATGAGCATAATGCCCTATCAAATTCCTTTCTTGATGTTTCATTTTAAAATTTCAAATTCTGAATAGTTTCTTCATGTATATAAGTTACTGACATGGCAAGAGGGAATTTTTTTTGTCTTACATGACCTAAAAATTACTTAATGCCTTTGAAATAAAATGTTTCATTTCTGCCAAATGGCATTATGAAAATAAGACTTAAGAGCACCAAAAGTTCACTACTACAGCAAGATATACTAGTATATGTATAACTATCTATTTCTATAAAGAAACTTAGGGCACTTGTCTATAACTCACAAGTTACCAATCTTAAACATTTAAACATATGAACATACACCCATTTTCTTCTCATGTAAAAGAACAAACTCTTAACATCTTTCAACCATCAAAAGTGAAATGATAACAAAAATGATACATATCAACTGGTGATTCACATAATAGTGCTATAAAATTAAACTAAAAACATTCCATCAACAATTGCAGGCCAGGTATGATGGCTCAAGCCTACACCAGCACTTTAGGAGGCTGAGGTGGGCAGATCACTTGAGTCCAGCAGTTCAAAACTAGCCTGGGCAACATGGCAAAACCCATCTCTACGAAAAATATAAAAAATTAGCCAGGCATAATGGCACGTGCCTCTAGTCCCAGCTCCTCAGGAAGCTGAGATGAAAGGATCACCTAAGCCCGGGAGTTCAAGGCTGCAGTGAACGGTGATCACTGCACTCCAGCCTGGGCAACACAATGAGACCTTATCTCAAAAAACAATTACAGATGCTCCTGTGAAAATATTTCAATCAAGTTATGTATTTGATACGTATTTCAGGGTTTAAAAAAATGTAATCACCATCTAAAAGATATGAGAACTTATGAAAAATAATACAGAACCAAAAAGGAAGCAATTGCTGAGAAAGCTATGCCTGAAAGATTATTAACACAGAAATTATTTGACCGAGTAAACAGACAAAACTTCAGTTTGACTTCTTAAAAAGTTTGCCGGCCAGAACCAGCACTTTCTTAGAGACAGCAAAGGGCTCACAGGAGCATGTCTTCCATATACAAACCAACGAATCCAGAGTCTACAGCCAAAACCACCTTCTTATCTAATGCTCACATACGAAGCCAGTTATTTCCTGCCCTACATCATTCCAGAGTCAGGTACCAGGCAATTAGAATCAACCACCTCTACAGCTCAAAGCCTGCAGGAATTATCCACACTGGTCAATCCTCACCCTGCCCTCCCTTGCCTTTCCCAGGAAACTCCAATAAAGACTCTGGCCTGGACTTTTCCACGGCTCCTGTCTTCTGCTTTCTGACTAAAACCTGGTGCTGACGGCGAGTGATGGCTCACACCTGTAATCCCAGCACTTTGGGAGGCCAAGGCGGGCAGATCACGAGGTCAAGAGATCAAGACCATCTTGGCCAACATGGTGAAACTCCATCTCTGCTAAAAATACAAAAATCAGCTGGGCCTAGTGGCATGCACTTGTAGTCTCAGCTACTTGGGAGGCTGAGGCAGGAGAATCACTTGAACCAGGGAGGCGGAGGTTGCAGTGAGCCGAGTTCACAACACTGCACTCCCGCCTGGCAACAGAGTGAGACCCCATTTCAAAAAAATCAAAAAACCTGGTGCTCCCCCTGTGTCTCTGTGTGGTATGCAGTGACCCTCTCTGAGACCTGTGAGTATAATAAAATTCTTCCTTCTAAGCCTTATTTTATTCTCATCTCCCCTGCGGCTGCACAGACTTTACCATACCATATCCAACACATACATTCTTAGAACAACCACTATTAATATACAAAAGAAATTTAAGTATATGCATGCTCAAAATATTGCAAAGTGAAATACTACTCACCAGATGATTATCTGAAACAATGGAATTGAGGTAAGAAACTTAAGTAACAGAAAACAGAAATCCTTTTTCAGTATTACTATTCGAACCTAGAACATTTCACTTTATCATCTGTAATTTTTTTTAATTGTTCCAATTCTAATTCTATGCTGACAGTAAAGCAGCTACTTATCTCTCTATATATATACTGCACCTTCTCTACCACTTTCTTCCCAAAGCATAAAGAATCACGGAAAACAGAAATTAGTTCTTGCCTCTGGGAAGTTCACAATAACATACATCAACCCTTCAGCTGCACCTTTCTCCCATTACCTCTCAAAGAGCTATAAAAATATAAATATACAATACCTTAAATTAAGGCCTGGCTATATGTACTAAGATGGCCTTCAAGTACCTATTCATTTATCTTGCCTTTTAACGATTAAGACAATAAGACTCTAAAAACAAGAAAAGCATATTAGTTTGAGAGTTCCTCTGACAATTCTTTGTCAAATAATTCCATCTGCAGTAAATTACTACAACAACAACAAAACACAAAATAACCTGGTTTCCTGACTTGTTACACTGTTATGGTGTTAAATGTAAAGAAAAATAATCTATCACATGTATAAAACAACATATTCTACTTTTCACCCAATAGACACCAAATTGTTCATGTTTCTAATAAACTGACATTTTTGGTAATAAAATTATGTATATTGTAATCCATATTTAAAATCTTATTTTCAACATATCCCTATAAAATTAAACAATAAAAAGTAGCAACTTTAAATCACACAAATAAGTTCAGAAGAAACTGATTTACATTTAAATTCTATAAACATTACAGGTTCTACTTGTACCAAATGAGGTGTATCTATAAAACTATGGAGACTGAGATGCGTTTTACTGTTTTGTTTTTCAACAATATTTCTCTTCACAAATGAAAATTTAAAACTTAAAATTAACACTGGATTAAATTAACAACTTAAAATTTACACTGGATGTTCAAGACTTTTTCATAGAAAGTCTCCAATTTTTAATATAAATTGGTCAAAATATAGTGTTCTTATTTACATAAGAATTAGAATTTCAGAAATAAAGACAACCTAAATGGAACACAAAAGAACAGACCCCACAAGAAAAGAGAAAAGAGAACGGAGGAAATTTTCAAAATAACAAAGTTAGTCAAGTGTTACAGCTCTTTAAGAATTTCTCCAGTAGGCTTTCCAGTTTTTAACCAGAAAACCCTTCAAAAAAACTAAAACAATAAAAGAAATTAGTCAAAGAAGATCCAAAATATATTCATAATTAGAGTCCCTAAAAAACAAACCCATGTAATGGAACAGAGTAAATATGAAAAACAAAATACAAAAAACTTTTCTGGAATAAAACACTTGAACCTACTATTTAAAGGTCATACCACGATCAACACCAAGATAGATTCAAGTAACGGTTCTTTAAAGAAAATCTTTCAGGTATCCAAGCAAATGAGCAAATTTCTTGCAAAAGAAAAAAAATGGCGTAAGACCTTGAAAATGTCCAGGGAGCTCATAAGAAAACATGTTGGGCGCAGTGGCTCACATGTGTAATCCCAGCACTTTGGGAAGCTGAGGGGGAAGGATCCCCCAGGAGTTCAAAACCAGCCTGAGCAACACAATGGGACCCTGTCTCAACAAAAATAAAAATTTAAAAATTTAAAAAGTTAGCTGGGCAGAGGGTGCACACCTGTAGTCCCAGCTACTTAGGAGGCTGACGCTTCTGTGAGCCACGATTGTGCCACTGCCCTCCAACCTCGGCAACTAAGTGAGAGTCTGTTTCAGGGGAAAACAAACAAAAAAAACCATAAGCCAGGGATTTTACATCCAACCAAATCTTCAAATATAACGGGTATAATGGTTACAAACAAATAGTTTGAACCAAAAGGACTTAAAGAATATTTTTCTCATGAGCTCTCTAGTAGAATGTGAGCTTCAGACAACCAAAACATCCTAAAAGTATCTTTGGGATAAGGTCTGGTGTAAGTACTGAATATAATTTAGAACTAATACTAAATCATCAGAATAAAGAAAACAGTGTAGTGTATGGAAATGTTACATGCTTGTGAAATATAGATATAAAACAATTAACAAAACAGACTTTACAGAAAAAGTAACAATTGATGCACTCAACTACCTGGATGAGTATCACATCATCATGCTAAGTGAATACAAAATAGCCATACTCAAAAGGTTACACTTATATAACATTCTGGCTTTAAAAGGCAAAACTATAGGCACAGAAGACTGATCAGTGGTTGTGAGGAGTGAGGGGTGGGAGGAGGGTTTGAGATAAAGGGGCAACGAGAGAATCTGGGGAGGTGAGAGGACTGTTGTATATCTCAATTGTGGTGATTGTTATGTAATTCTATTTGTCAAAACTCACAACTATAAACTGAAAAAAATGTATTTTACTACATGTTGATAAATAATAAATTTTAAATGCAAAAAAAAAAACCACAGACACTGGAAAAAGGGAAGAAAATATGCATAGGAGGTTACTAGCTAATTTCATTATTGCTCACAATACAAGAGTACTTTAACAGGAGCGGATTATAGGTTTTAGTATAAATGTACCTCTCTCAATGTTAAAATATACTAACCCTCTCAAAAAAAGAGAAAATAGATAATATTAAACAATACAAAAGCAACAAAAATGTTTCAAGTTTCCTTTCAATACCATCCCCATTTAACCACTTCCTTTAGTGTCATCAGCTACATGTGGTATCTCTTCAAAGTTTCTGATGGCATATTGCTTAAAAACCAAAAACTAATGAAAACAGTTACCTGAGAGGGGAAGAAAAAAAATGCCGTGAACCTTCTGTGAAGTGCTTTTCTTTTCTTTTCTTTTGAGAGAGTCACGCTGTCACCCAGGCTGGAGTGCAGTGGAGCAATCTTGGCACACTGCAACTTTTGCTTCCTGGATTCAAGTGATTCTCCTGCCTCAGCCTCCCAAGTAGCTGGGATTACAGGCGCGCCACACCACGCCTAGTTAATTTTTGTATTTTTAGTAGAGATAGGGTTTCACAGTGTTGGCCAGGCTGGTCTCAAACTCCTGACCCTAGGTGATCTGCCCACCTTGGCCTCCCAAAGTGCTGGGATTACAGGCTTGAGCCACCATGCCTGGGCCAAGTGCCTTCTTAAACCGTCTTAGTTTGGAACGATGTAAATGTTTTACATAATTAAAGAAAATAAAAATTTAAAAATCAGTCCCTAAGAATGGAAGACAATTTTAAACAAGTTGAAACTAGAAACATATCAAGTTGGTGGCAGAAATACAGAAAAAATAATTACTTCAAGTGACTTTACAAATCCATCCCTAATGGGATATATTCTGAACACCAAAGCAAAATCAAAAAAGCTGCAAAAAATACATACATACATATATATATATTCCATGTTCTTTTATTTATTTTATTTTTGAGACAGTTTCACTCTTGTTGCCCAGGCTAGAGTGCAATGGTGTGATCTCGGCTCACTACAACCTCCACCTCCCAGGTTCAAGCAATTCTCCTGTCTCAGCCTCCCGAGTAGCTAGGATTACAGGCATGTGCCACCATGCCTGGCTAATTTTGTATTTTCAGTAGAGACAGGGTTGCACCATGTTGGTCAGGCTGGTAGCAAACTCCTGACCCCAGATGATCCACCGCCTCGGCCTCCCAAAGTGCTGGGATTACAGGCATGAGCCACTGCACCCGGCCTGTTTTATTTTATGACAGGGTTCCAATTTTGTCACCCAAGGCTGAAATGCAATGGTGCGATCTCAGCTCACTCCAACACCCGCCTCCTGGGTTTAAGCGATTCTCCTGCCTCAGCCTCCCAAGGGGCTAGAATTACAGGTGCCCACCATCACGTCCAGCTAATTTTTGTTATTTTTAGTAGAGACAGGGTTTCACCATGTTGGCCAGGATGGTCTCGAACTCCTGACCTCAGATGATCCACCCGCCTCAGCCTCCAAAATTACTAGTATTTTAATTTGGAAATGTATTAAGATATTCTAGGATAAAGCAAATAAATACATATCACCAGAATCAAAGATTCTCAGAGTAAGAAAAAAGAAAGAAGTGTAAAATGAGAGACTTTAAAACTGATTTGGAAACTCTGCAACTCACTTTGAAATGCATTAAAAAAAGATGGGGTGACAGAGGAACAGATCTATAATGAAGTAAATATGGCAAAATGTTAATTCTAAAATCTAGGTGGTGTGTACAAGTGTAGGGTATAGACTATATTAACTCTCTCTTCTGTGTGTTTGTAAATGTTGGAGAAGAAAACTCCTTAGATTCTGTACCATACAAATTACAAAGAATCACTGGGATGAATTTCAACTCTTAACCAATCTGTTTTTCCATCTGAGCATTACTCCTCAGCAACCATTTTAAAACATTTCACCCATTCCTCCAAAAAACTATGCAGAATATCAGATCATCTACAAAGCCCAAAGGTCTAGGACCAACAGATCATTTCTCCTTATCTTGGAATGTTAATCAACCTAAGTGATTCCAGCAATAGGCAAAGACAAAGAACTCAATATATCTGAGACAAACATAAATAGACTGGTTATAAACTGTTTTCCTGGTTCTGAAAAACAGAAATGTGATTTCAATATATTCATCATGACAAAACTATACAACCCTGAAGTTATGTGACATGGGTGTCTTTAAAACATTAAAATGAAATTTTCTCGCTGAATTATGTTTTTTTTTTTTTTTTTTTTTTTTGAGACGGAGAGGAATCTCACTCTGTTGCCCAGGCTGAAGTGCAGTAATGTGATCTCGGCTCACTACAACCTCAACCTCCCGGGTTCAAGCAATTCTTCTGCCTGGGCTTACAGGCATGCCACATCACACCCAGCTAATTTTTGTATCTTTAGTAGAGAAAGGGTTTCACCATATTGGCCAGTCTGGTCTCAAACTCCTGACCTCGTGATCCACCCGCCTCAGCCTCCCAAAGTGCTAGGATTACAGGCATGAGCCACTGTGCCCGGCACTGCCTGAATTTTTTAATTAAATTTATATTAAAGTGAAAGTATAAGTACTGGAACCCATGAAAATAATATATTTTTTTAATCTCTCATGTGACTCAAATACATCTTAAACCAATTTTTCTTTCTTAGACTAGTGTTGAAAGCAGTGTGAATAGAGAAGAAAAGCTGAAGAGAATATACTCCAAAATGTCAACTGCCATTAATATGGGTGGAAGGATTGCAGATGCTTTTAAAAATATGTATGCTTTTTTCTATTTCACAGGATTTGTTTGTTTTTTTCCCTTTTGCATTAAGAATGTATTACCTTGTAACTGAAAAAAAAAATTTCTTGGGAGAAAGAAAAAAAAAAAAAAACAGCCAGGTGGCGCAGGTCTGTAATTCCAGCACTTTGGGAGGCCAAGGCAGGCAGATCATGAGGTCAAGAGATCAAGACCATCCTGGCCAACATGGTGAAACCCTGTCTCTACTAAAAATACAAAAATTAACTGTGCATGGTGGCGCACGCCTGTAGTCCCAGCTACTTGGGAGGCTGAGGCAGGAGAATTGCTTGAACCCAGGAGGTGGAGGCTGCAGTGAGCCAAGACTGCGCCACTGCACTCCAGCCTGGCATCTGGCAACAGAGCGTGACTCTGTCTCAAAAAAAAAAAAAAAAAGAAAGAAAGAAAGAGAAAAAAAAAACCTACCTACATTTGTTAGGTATAAAATGACTGATAGATTAAGAGGTAAGGGTGATTTGGGATTTAAACTGCACTAAAGATAACCAACTCAAGAATAATTTGAGAAACATGACGGTTATATAGCTCTAGGTCACTTTTCCCATATTTCATACCTTCTTAAAGAACCAATTTTTCTCTCCACCAAAATTGAGGCTCCTACCATTCTTGATGGTTTCAAAATGTAGGTAAAGAACATATCAAAAATCCAAGACTCACTGAACTAAAACAGTCCATTTAAATATTCCCTCACCAGTAACCTCAATTACTACAATTGTTCTTCCAATTTACCTCACCTATAGTCTTCCATTTTGCATCAGTCATATAATTCAACTCTCCTCTCTAAGCAGCTGAGTATACAGTGAAAAATGATATTATAAGTATGTAAACCATTGTCACAAATTCATGTCTTTAAATCTCATAGTTCCTCAATACTTTCAGTTCTCTGATCAATGAACATTGATTATCTATGTGTAGGACAACACAGATAAAGCTGTGAAAAAGACAGAAGTCTGTTGCCTCTATACAGGGGATACTCTAACAGGCAGGAAAGATCTTAAATAATGATGAAGGTGATTAAATGCTATGAAGGGGAAGTACAAGACACCATGAAAGGACGTTAACAGAGGAGCCTAATCTAGTTTGAAGGCGGAAGGTTTGTCAAGACAGGCTTCTAGAAGCAGTGTAAGTGCCAATAAATAAATTCCATATACCATCCCACATTCCTAATTTATACTTAAATCCCCATATCCTACCCACTGGGCAAAGAAACTTGCCTCATTAGCCCCCTCCGTCTTCTCCTGGACTCACTAGTGATTCCTTCTCCTCAGCATATACATACAACAAGGTCTCTCCCACCCAAACATAAACAGGAATACTTTTTCTGGAGAGTAATTTGACATGTATCATAAGCCTTAAACATGTGCATGGCCCTTCTTGTGATCTATAACTCTGCTTCAAGAAATCTTTCCTAAGGAAATAAAGACAAATGTCATGCAAAAAAGATTACTTAGAATAGTCAAAGAATTAAAACAATCTAAATAACTGGCAACAGGAGAACAGCTATGGATATGCCATAACATACTTATAACAGACTATACCATGGCCAAAAATAAGATATTCAGAGCTTTTAATCTCATACAAAACTGTTTATAATTATACAAGAAATACAAGAAACCGTTGCACAGAAATAAATGAATAGTAATCCTCTACAAAAAAATTTAAAAATAGGGCCGGGCACAGTGGCTCACACCTGTAATCCCAGCACTTTGGGAGGCTGAGGCAGGTGGATCACGAGGTCAAGAGATCCCCTTCTCTACTAAAAATACAGAAATTAGCCAGGTGTGTTGGCAGACACCTGTAGTCCCAGCTACTCAGGAGGCTGAGGCAGGAGCATCACTTGAACCCAGGAGGCAGAGGTTGCAGTGAGCCGAAAACGCACCACTGCACTCCAGCCTGGCGACAGAGCAAGACTCCGTCTACAAAAAAAAAAAAAAAAAAAAAAAAAAAAAAAAAAATGTAAAAATAAGCCAGGCATGGTGACATATGGTCTGTAGTCCTCCCTACTTGAGTGGCTGAGGCAGGAGCATCACTTGAACCCAACAGTTTGAGGTTACAGTGAGCTATAATTCTGCCACTGAACTACAGTCTGGGCAACAAAGAAACACCCTGTCTCCAAAAAAAATAAAATAAATCAATAATAAACACAGGATGTAAAAACCTATTAAAAAAAAAGAGTATAACTAGACTGGGCACAGGGGGGTCACACTTGTAATCCCAGCACTTTGGGAGGCTAAGGCAGGGCAGATCACGAGGTCAAGAGATGAAGACCATCCTGGCCAACATGGTGAAACACAGACTCTACTAAAATTACAAAAATTAGCTGGGCATGGTGGCATGTACCTGTAGTCCCACCTACTCAGGAAGCTGAGGCAGGAGAAACATGTGAACCCAGGAGACGGAGACTGCGTGAGCCGAGATCGTACCACAGACAGAGCGAGACTTTGTCTCCAGAAAAGAGTATAACTAAGCTTAAAACGTAAGTGTATATATAAAACGTGGAAGGAAACAGGCAGTACTGATAGCAATTAATTATGCAAAATTATGGTTTAGTTTTCCTCCTTACATTTTTCTGTACTTTCCAAATTTTCTTTTTCTGAATTTCAAAATTTTCCCTCTGTTTTTTGTTTCCCCCAAACAGAGTCTTGCTCTGTAGCCTAGGCTGGAGTGTAGTGGCATACTCACAGTTAACTGCAGCCTTGACCTCCTAGACTCAAGTGATCTTCCTGGCTCAGCCTTTCATATAGCTGAGACCACAGGCGCATCCCACTACACCCAGCTAATTTTATTGTTTTTATTTCTTTATTTTGTTTTTGAGACAGAGTCTCACTCTACTGCCCACACTGGAGTGGTGCAATCTTGGCTCACTGCAGCCTCCGCCTCCTGGGTTCAAGGGATTCTCCTGCCTCAGCCTCCTGAGTAGCTGGGATTACAGGTGTGCACCACCACATCCAGCTTATTTTTTGTATTTTTAGTAGAGACGAGGTTTCAGCATGTTGGCCAGGCTGGTCTCGAACTCCTGACCTCAGGTGATCCACCCGCCTCAGCATCCCAAAGTGCTGGGATTACAGGCATGAGCCACCACGCCTGGCCTAATTTTATTATTTTTTTTTAACAGGGTCTTGCTTTGTTGCCCAGGCTGATCTCGAACTACTGGGCTCAAGTAATCCTCCCACCTCAGCTTCCAAAAGTGCTGGGATTACAAGCATGAGCCACCACTCCTCGCCTTGAATTATCAAATTGGCAGTGTATTACTTTTCTAAATGGGCTGTGAATTATTGTTTCTCACAATAGTAACACAACTACTTATTCCACTGGCACATTATCTCCATTCCTTACCTCTAACTCTTTGACACACTGCACCCCAATTTCACTCTTTGACACATTGCACACTGTTACCACCCCAATTTCAAGGAAACTGCTATCACAAGGACTAGTTAACCTCCCAAATGACAAACCAGTGGACACTTAGCAGTCCTCCTTCGAACTGACTTCCTTGGCTTCTGAGAACACCTAGGATATCTGCCTTCTAACTCTCTGACCATTTGTTTTTTTAGAATCAGATGATTATGTTACAAGGAAGACATTTTAAAAAAAAAATTCATAAGTAAATGAAAAGAATCTCGGATGAATTCCCTCCCTCTGTATGTCCTTTAAATGTGGTGTTTAAGGTGTCTACCCTAGGCCCTCTTCTTTTTTTTTTTTTTTTTTAAACACTACATACTTGGGTTATCCCATCAATTCCCATGGCTTTAACAACTTACATTCTGATGACTCCAAAATCTACCTTCAGCCCTACCCTCCTAAATCCCATTTATTTTTAGCCAAAGCTTTTGCTATTAATCTTTTGGGTGTCCTATAGCAGTTCAAACACTATTACCATCATCATCATCTTTAAAGATACACTTCCTGGTCATGTGTGATGGCTCACAACTATAATCTCAGCACTTTGGCAGGCTCAGGCAGGAGGATCCCTTGAGCCCAGGAGTTTGAGGCTGCAGTGAGCTATGATCATACAACCACACTCCAGTCTGGGCAATGAAGCGAGGTCCTACCTCTTAAAAAAAAAAAAAACAACCTTCCAGTATTTTCTGATATGATTAGTTACATCACTAGCCATTTAATCTTCTAAGTCAAAAGCCAGGGAGTAGGCCAGGCACAGTGGCTCACACCTGTAATCCCAGCACTTTGGGAGGCGGAGGCGGGCAGATCACCTGAGGTCAGAAGTTCGAGACCAGCCTAATCAACATGGATAAACCCTGTTTCTACTAAAAATACAAAATTAGCCGGGCGTGGTAGCACATGAGACAGGAGAATCACTTGAACCTAGGAGGCAGAAGCTGCAGTGAGCTGAGATCATCATTGCACTCCAGCCTGGGCAACAAGAACAAAACTCTGTCTTAAAAAAAAAAAAGCCAGGGAGTCATTCTTAATACTCTATCAACAACTGTCTTTACCTACTTACTACTCCTACTTCCTAATCAAGGAAACAAAGATAGATTTCTTGTAAAAAAAAAAAAAAAAATTAAGTCCTAACCAGTTAACAAATCTGTCTGCTTTCCTCCCCAACACCACTACACAAATTAAACCCTCCATTTATTATTACAATAGCCCAACTGATTTCTGGAGTCAGCCTCAGATCTATTTTCCATATTACCCTCAGATAACCTACTTAAAAAGCAAATCTAACCATATAATTCCCTTGCTTAAAACTAGCACCTGAAAGATAAAAGGTAACACCCATTAGCATTAGAAGTCCCTTCATGATCATCTCCAGACACATTCTTCCCACTAAACTTTATGCTGAACTTCTTCCAGCAGCAGCAGCAGCAGCAGCAGCAACAGCAGCAAGAAGACATCAGTTTGCTGTGCACCAGCAGCATCAAGCTATCCTGAGTTTGCTTCACACCAGGGACTCTAATAAGTGCTTTAAGTGAATTATATAACTGAATCTTATGAGGTTGGCACTATTTTTTCTTTTCACAGGTAAGACCGAGAATCTGTCGAAAAATACAAAATCACAGAACTAGTATGTGGCAGAGCCAAGATTTATATCTCTACTATTTTTCTCAACAAAATTAACTAGTCAGCTTCTAAAACAGCTACTAATCTTTAAAATCTCTGTTCATATCCTATCTTGTGAACAATACCCAAGCAACTGAAGGACAGAAAAGAGAGACTTATGTTTAACTATAATCTTCTTCTGTAATTTTATGTTAGCTTCCCATGAAAACTTCCCTGATCACCACCCCGTCTTCCAATAGAGTTGGTTACTTCCTCCAATTTACTTCTCTAGTTTGTTTCTATGTCTACTACTATGTATCTCATACTGGATTTTATTATTTATGTACATGTTCATTTCCCTTCTTACCTGCACACTTCTGGAGAGTAGACACCCTTTCTCAGCCATGTTTACAGCCCTATCTCCATCTTTGTTAATCCTACGTTCTTAGCACAGTATCTGGCACATAACAGGTACTCAATAAATTAAATTTCCTCCTGTTATTTTTTTGCTTTGATCTCTAGCACACTCTATCCCCAGACAACAGCCTCACAACCAAACTCCTAGCTCTAGCCCCTATACTCTCTTGCACATTGCCATCACACTTTTCATCCTCTCCCCACTTGGTATTATCTTTCTAAAAGAGGTAACATATCTCTTCTCTACTCAAAAAGATTGAAGGGAGGCTGGGTGCAGTGACTCATGCCTGTAATCCCAGCACTTAGGGAGGCAGAAGGATTGCCTGAGGCCAGGAGTTCAAAAGACCACCCTATGCAACATACCAAGACCTCATTTTTACAAAAAAACTGGGCATGGTGATGCACACCAGTAGTCCCAGCTACTTGGGAGGCTGAGCTGAAGCAGGAGGATTGCTTAAGCATAGGAGGTCGATGCTACAGCCAGCCATGATTGTGCCACTGCACTCCAACCTGGATGACAGAGCAAGAGTCTGCCGTAAAAAAAACAAAAACAAAAAACTGAAGGCTCCCTTCTACCTATAGAATATTCTACCTTATAAATCATCAAGGCTCTATAATATCTGATTCCATTCTTACTTTTTTCTTTTTTCTTTTTTTGAGAGATGGAGTCTTGCTTTGTCACCCAAGCTAGAGGGCAGTGGCGTGATCTTGGCTCACTGCAACCACCACATCTCAGGTTCAAGCAATTCTCCTGCCTCAGCTTCCCAAGTAGTTGGGACTACAGGCGTGCACGACCACACCCAGCTAATTTTTGTACTTTTTACTAGAGATGTGGTTTCACTGTATGTTGGCCAGGCTGGTCTCGAACTCCTGATCTCAGGTGATCTGCCCACTCTGGCCTCCCAATTACAGGCATGAGCCACCACACTTGGCCTATCTTACTTTTATAACTCTTCCTTATGATCCAAGTCCCCAACAATACTGAACCATATATCTCTACCAAAAACCACACAGTTGCACTCTTCCTGTGAGACTATTCCAGCCATTTACCATAGTCTGGAATGTTCTTTCCCAGCAAGGCCTCTCAAATTCTTATGCATTTTGCAAGGTCTATCAAATACTACTTCCTGTATAAATCTGTCTCCTTGAGCCAGAATTAACTACTCTCTACTGTTTTCCCATATATAGTCTCATTCTTAAGTACTTAGTATATTATGTCTTAGAGTTGTCTATTTCTCTCCCTGACCTGTCTACTATATCTTCCAAATACTGCATACCAATATTTTGGTCAACAAAGAACTATGTATACAATGGTACAGCCCAGGTATGTAGTAGGCTATACTATCTAGGTTTATACAAGTACCCTTTACGATGTTCATTTAAAAAAAAAAAAACACCACCCAATGACCCATGTCTTAGAACATATCCCTGTTGTTAAAGGATTTGATCTTCCCTGAAGGCAGGGACCACATTCAATTCTCTCATCGTATTAATTGAGTTTCTACTAAATGTCAGGTCCTCTAGTAAGAACTATGAATAAGACAAATGAATAAAGTAATTTCTTATCCTCACTCAGCCACTGGCGATGTGATATATCATAGGTGTTCAACATGTTATTTGCTAAATTAATAAATTATTGCTTACTTATAATAAATACATTGTTTACTCTTTGTCCACATTTGCCCTGTGCTTCCATTTGCTACTTACAACCAATCAAAACTAGAAAAAAAAACAGCCTTCTAGTTTTCAAAGTCTTTTTAAGGCTAGACAGGAAGAAAGACCTTTGTTCTCCTCTTCCGACAAGAAATAATCTAGAAAGTCAGCAAGCATAAAAGGAACATTCTGAAAGAGTGCACTTTATTATCAGCAGAAGAATTCAGGAACAGAACAGAGAGATTGGATTACTTGCCAGTTCTCACTGAAACACTGTCAAAGAGTGGCATCAATATTTTGTTTGAAGAGCTAAAAATACCATTCATAATAAATTATAATTCTAAAAACTTTCAAATGAAAATTTAATTATCTCTCACATTTAGAATTAACTGTATCTCCACTGCCTCTATTAGTATGCATAATTTAAAAGCTGAATGAAATTCCTGAACTGAAAGTGCGTAACATATAGACTCCTTAAAGAAATTCATCCCAACAGCCAATGATCACTAAAAAGAAGGGAAAGTAAATACATATCCATTAAAGAAGTTATGCAGGGCCGGGCATGGTGGCTCATGTCTGTAATCTCACCACTTTGGGAGGCCGAGGCAGGCAGATCATTTGAGGTCAGGAGTTCAAGACTGGCCTGGCCAACATGGTAAAACCCCATCTCTACTGAAAATACAAAAATTAGCCGGGTGTAGTGGCGCATGCCTGTAATCCCAGCTACTAGGACAGACTAAGAAAGGAGAATTGCTTGAACCCAGAGGTTGCAGTGAGCCAAGATGGCACCACTGCACCCTAGCCTGGGTGACAGAGCAAGACTCCGCCTTGGAAAAAAAGTCATGTAGATAAAGTGATTTAATTTTTTGTTGTGAAATGCATTAGATTTTAAAATTAATATTTAAAAAGACTATTTTGTCCTAACAAGTTTATTTAACTGCACATATACAAAAATTAGGTTCAGTTTAAATGAAAACTCATGGCAGAAAATGAAATACATTCTTTCACTCAGTTAAGAAAAAACTTCTTCAAGTCTCATTTTCTAGGCAGTAAAGAAATATAAGTAACAATCATGACAGTCATATTCCTAACGTACACCATAGGAGAAATTAAGTCTTTACAAGCACATTAATACATTAATACCAGTTCTTTCTACTCTACTGAAAGAGGCAATTCATACCCGACTCTTGCCATTTCATGAGAAAATTTGTTGCCAAGGGCAATTTATTTTAAAAACTGAGATCTTGGATGAACACTTTGTTTAAAACAAAAATTCAGTTTTGTTTTGTTTTGAGACTGAGTCTCGCACAGTTGCCTGGGCTGGAATGCAGTGGCGCAATCTTGGCTCACTGCAACCTCCGTCTCCTGAGTTCAAGTGATTCCTCTGCCCCAGCCTCCCGAGTAGCTGAGATTATAGGTGCCCACCACGACGCCCAGCTAATTTTTTGTATTTTTAGTAGAGACGGGGTTTCACTATGTTGGCCAGGCTGGTCTCGAACTCCTGATCTCGTGATCCGCCTGCCTTGGCCTCCCAAAGTGCTAAGATTACAGGCATTGAGCCACTGTGCCCAGCGGAAATACAGTTTTAAATTAAGTATAATAAACTCTCCGATGGGAATATATCACTGCAAACAAAAGGTGACCAACAGCTACTCTTTCTGGTCCATACTTTACAAAAATGTTGGGACTTTAGAATTTTTTCTCCAGAAAAATATTACTTGGCCAAAATTAGCAATATGAGTAGTTTTTTATCAGAAATGAATTGTTCTTTCCTTCCTAAAACAATGGATTGGGCCTAGAACTTTGTTCTACAAGTTTACCAGAGAGATAAATAAAATACGACCAAAGAAATGTAATAGTCTGGCAAAAGAAATATAATAACAGGCACGGTGGCTCACACCTGTAATCCCAGGACTTTGGGAGGCCAAGGCGGGCAGATCACCTGAGGTCAGGGGTTCGAAACCAGCCTGGCCAACATGGTGAAACCCTGTCTCTACTAAAAGTACAAAATTAGCTGGGAGTGGTGGTGCATGCCTGGAATCCCAGCTACTGGGGAGGCTGAGGAAGGAGAATTGCTTGAAACCGAGAGGCGGAGGTTGCAGCAAGCTGAAATCACACCATTGCACTCCAGCCTGGGCAACAAGAGCAAAACTCTGTCTCAAAAAACAAAAATAACAACAACAACAACAACAAAAAGGCCAGGCGCAGTGGCCCACACCTGTAATTCCAGCACTTCGGAGGCAGAGGGGGGTGGATCACCTGATGTCAGGAGTTCAAGACCAGCCTGGCCAACTTGGTGAAACCCCGTCTCTGCTAAAAATACAAAAATTAGCTGGGCGTGATGGCACATGCCTGCAATCCCAGCTACTAGGAGGCTGAGGCAGGGAGAATTGCTTGAACCCGGGAGGCATAGGTTGTAGTCAGCCAAGATCGAGCCACTGCACTCCAGCCTGGGCGACAGAGCGAGACTCCATATCAAAAAAAAAAAAAAAGTTTTCTCCAAGAACATACAAGAATTGTACTTCTTCTAATCTATTCATTTATTCATACATTTAAAAGCCAGCTATAAATTAAGTACTGGAATTATAGAAATTAAAATAAAATAGTCCCTTACTCTTAAATCTATAGGGTCATGTTGGCAGTAAGCAGACAATTGAAATAACATAAATATCATAAATACGGTCTGCCCAAAATGTAAAGGAGACATAGAAAACGCATATTCCTACTTTGGGGAGAAAATGCCGTAAGAAAGGTACTCAAACTAGGGCCTGAAGACTAATTAATTAGCTAGGCAAATGGGGAAAGAGATAAGAGAAGGTGAAGGAAGGGCATGCATAAGGAACTAGAAATACAAGCCAGCATGTGTAGTTAGAGAACTACAGATTGTACCTTATAGGTAAAAAGCAGGTGAGAATCAGGGATTCAGTATCATTAGTCATCAGGGAAATGTAAATTAAAACCACAGCAAGAAACCACTAGACACCTATTATAATGGCTAAAAATTATTTTAAAAAAACAAAACTGACAATACCTAGTGCTAAGATCAACAGGAACTCTCATACATTGCTGGTAGAAATGCAAACTAGTGGGCCAGACACAGTGACTCTCGCCTGTAATCCCAGCACTTTGGGAGGCTAAGCTCAGGAATTGGACAGGAGTTTGACACCAGCCTGGGCAACACGGTGAAACCCCATTTCTACTAAAAATACCAAAAAAAAAAAAAAAAAAATTAGCCAGGAGTAGCAGTGTGTGCCTGTAGTTACTTGGGAGGCTGAGGCAGGAGAATCATTTGAAGCCAGGAGGCGGAGGTTGCAGTGAGCTGAGATTGCGCCACTAAACTCCAGCCTGGGCGACAGAGCGAGACTCCGGCTCAAAAAAAAAAAAAAAGAAAAGAGAAGAAAAAATGAAATGCCAACTAGTACAGCCACTTTTGTGAAACAATTTGGCAGTTTTTTATAAAGTTAAAAATACACTTAACTACAATCCAGCAATCCCACTCCTAGATATCTACTCGTGTAAAGAAAACTTATGTTTACACAAAAACCTGTATATAAATGTTTACAGTTCCAGCAAAAAAAACTAGAAACAACTGAGAAGTTCTTCAACTGAGGAGTCGGTAAGCAAACTTTGGTTTACTCATCTACACAATTAGATTAAAAAGGACTGTTCTGGCCAGGCATGGTGGCTCATGCCTGTAATCCCAGCACTTTTGGAGACCGAGGCAGGCAAATCATGAGGTCAGAAGATCAAGACCATCCTGGCCAATGTGGTGAAACCCCATCTCTACTAAAAATACAAAAATTAGCTGGGTGTGGTTGGTTGAACCCAGGAGGCAGTTTGCAGAGAGTTGAGATCACCACTGCACTCCAGCCTGGTGACAGAGCAAGACTCTGTCTCAAAAAAAAAAAAAAAAACAAAAGGATTGTTTTATGAATATATACAACAAGGAGGAATCTCAAATGTGTTATGCTAAATGAAAGATACCAGACTTAAAAGGCTACAAACTATATGATTCCATTTATATGCCATTCTTGAAATGGCCAAACTCTAGAGAGAGAAAACCAATCAATAGTGACCAGGGGCTAGAGATGGGGAAGGGTTGTCTACAAAAGGGTATGGAGGAATTCTGGGGGGTGACAGAGCTGCTCTATATACAGTAGTCCACACTTATCTGTGGTTTTGCTTTCCTCAGTGTTTCAGTTATCCAGTCAACTGAGGTCCGAAAATATTAACCGGAAAATTCCAGAAATAAGCAATTCAGAAGTTTTAAATTGCATGCCATTCTGAGTAACACGATATAATCTCATGCCACTGGACTCGGTCCCGCCCTATTCTTGCCTGGGAATCATTCCTTTGTCTAGCATATCCATGCTATATATACCACATGCCCTTTAGTCATTGAGTAGCCCTCTCAATTATGAGACTGAAAAAACAGTATATGTAGAGTTTATAGTACTACTTGCCGTTTCAGGCATCCACAAAGGTTCTTGGAATGTATCCCTCACAGACAAGGGGAGATCCCCACATTGACTGTGATGGTGGTTATATGACTATACATGTTTGTCAAAACTCACAGAACTGTATACCAAAAACAATAAAATTTACTATATGTAACATATACCTAATTTTAAAAACAAAAGAAAAAGGATAAGGGATCCTGGCTACAAAGAGATTGAAAAATTACGCAAGAGCTAGTCACATCATGAGGGGGTCCTGATAAGAAGCTCTACATTTTATCCTTGACACAACAGATGTCCCAAATGATCTCAAAAAAGGGGTAGAGACAATTCAGTTCTGTCTTAAAACACTGACAAGTTATAGACTAGAATAAGAGCAAAACAGGGAGCAACTGCAGACCCATCAACCAACTACCTCAGAGTAATTCAGATAAATAATTGAGATCTGACTAAGGGAGAGGCAGTAGAGATGAACAGAAAAGTTAAAAGCAGGAAATTCTCAAGTTTCTAGCATTAGGGAAATCACCAACCAAATGGTTTTCAGAAAAAAATTTTAAACAAGCTAAATTTAAACCCCTGTGGGACATTCAAATGCAAACATTTGGTTAGATACATTGTCTGGAGCTCAAGGGAGTAAGCTAAGACACAGCATTAGATTTGAGAATCATGAGGGTACTTGCAACCAAATATAAGGTCAAGTTCATGTAAAGACAGAATAAGCAGAGCAAAAAGCAAAGAGAACCCTGGGAATCATCCTGAACAATACCAGCATTATGAAAACGATGATAAAACTTGAAGTGTAAAAATAATCTGCTTACTGATTATACAGCTTATAAAGTGAGAAATGGTAACAATCATGTGCCTATTTCAATATGGGGCCTCTCTCAACCACTCTATCCTTGGCATCTCTAATTTTCTCTTTGGCTTGATTACCCTGGGAAAACTGAGGCAGTTACATAAAAAGCTGTCAGTGAATTCCAAGTTTTTATTTTCTCTTGTTCATACTGTTGACATGGAGAATATTCAGGCAATAAAGGAGTAATCTATTGAATCTGTTAATTAAACATAGGAGAACCACTAAGTGGGGGTTGATTTGAGGTCAACCTAACTGACTTCACAGGGCAACTTACCCACACAGCCCAATAGCTTTGTCCTGGTAACTCAACTAATGATCCTATGGCTGCTTTAAGAAAACTCTGATATGCAATAAAGTCATCAGGAAATACTATAGGATAGCCCCAATGATTCTAGGTAATTAGCGCTTAACCAGGAATAGGCACCAAAATTCAATGAAGAGCTTTCTCAAAATGCCTATCTTGCCCAAAGCTTTACTTCTGAAAATTCTAATTTAGGAACTTTTGGGGTAAGACCCAAAAACTATTTTTAATAGTCTTGTAAGTAGTTCTGATATCCACACAAACCATACACCAATCTCAAGCTGAAAAGCAATGATATAAAATTTGGTTCCCAGCTTTTCCATGGAATTCTCATTTAAAGGTTTCTAAACCACATCCTAAACCCTGAGAATCTCCTCTAGTTGAGAGCATACAAATATACATTTCCCAGATGAAACCTAAAATTCTAAGGCCCAACATCTGTAAAATACTTATGAAGCACCAATTGACTACAATTACTAGTTTTGAGAGGATTTAACTTCTTAGCAGAATTCAGGAAAAAGCAGTGTAAGAAAAGTCATGGAAAATGAGTCATTGTCCCTCCATTCCTTAATTCCAATTCTCCATTTTAATAATAAACCTACCAAAATAGCTTAGTTAATATCACCAACTCAAACTTTAACTTCAACTAGTATTTAGCCATAACCAGATCCAATCTGTTATACTGTAATATTCAGATTCCACTTTTCCCATTACCAAAATTTCCAGGATTCCAACTTTCCAATTACATCATAAAAATTATGAATCAAAACAAAAAAACTAGCAAATGATTTTTCTCACCAAAGTTTACACTTACCCATCTCTTCCCTTACTGACAATTTTTACTTCAAAGTAATAAATCCCACAGGCTGCTGGTATTGGATGCGTGGCTCGAACTGATGCTGCATCTTTTGGGGTTTTGCCATGACCTGCATATGAAACAGGAAGGAAAAAAAGAAATCACATGAGATATTTACTGAAATAAGAAAATGAAAATCTTAGACAATTCAGGAACATGTAGGTTTTAGGAATGATATATAATTTCTGCTCCTATCGGTTCAAATACTCAGTAAAACGTTTATCATCACCATTAACCCAATATGCAAAATAGCCCAAGTTAGCCACAGAACTCTCCACATTATTACTAGTTTTATTAAGATTCCAGAATCTGAATATGTAAATTGAACCTAGCAGCCCTTTATGCAAATTAAATAAAAGATGTGATGGAGTACGCTGTATTTTTAAGAGAAAAAGGCTGTATTTGAGGAACATGAGAGAATGATCTTAATTTTATCAGGTCTAAATTTGCATTTAACTTACATAATTTCTGTACACTCTTGCCAAAGGCCTGCTCTTTAAACCAGAAGCATCTGTATCGTATATTTCTAAGTGAAATCTTATACAATTAGATTGAACTGGCAAAACAGCTTTCTTACTTTAAGAATTTACAATTTTGTTCTTTGATACAATCTTATTAATTAAAGCTGATTCACAAAATCTCTTGAGCCAATAACAGCCTATTGAGAAATACATCTTATTTCTAAATGCATTTTATTTTTTTCTTTTTAAAGAAAGGAAATTACACCATGCCACTGCTGACATTTTAGACAATATGTTAGATAATGGCTTTTAGGCTTTTTAAACCAGCTGTTCCTCGATTATAATCCCATAGGGTTTCCTAAAGTCACAATCACTTCCTCTACCTCTCACCCAAGACACAAATTACCTTGAAAGCTAGCATGTGGACAATATTAAGTAAGAGAAAATATGTCCATAAAACCATGGGAGAATAAAGACAGAAGTTGAAGTAGCATGTCAGAAAGTACTCAAAGAGTATGAGTGAGACAAGTCTCCATAATCCCCAAAAGGGCTGTATGAGAAACAATACTCTAAATCATTATTTGGGTGTTCTAGTTAAATATGCTCCACACAATACAAACTGCATTAATCTTTCAGTCATACTATAAAATTATCTTAATGGATAGCAGAATTCTCCTCAAACTTATCATGATTTTTTAAAACTAAATACCTTGTTTTAAGTCAAAAATTATATCTTAAGATATACAATAATTCTCACACATGAATGAGATATCCTCTCTTACCATACACTTTACCAAATTTCTAACATATACCTTATTAAACAGTTTACACTTGCAATGCAAATTAGTACATGTTCACACACCCTACTCCCCTGACAAAAAAAGGAATGAACTCTGCCACTCCTATTGCCATGAAAACTTGGGTTATGGGCAGAAGTTCTTTTAGCCTGGTGACCATAAGGAGTCAACAAGCTTGGCTAGGAAGACAAAAATGGAAGCAATATTTATATGCCTCAAAACTACTTTAACAAATGCAGGTACACTGAGCTTCGCAGCAGAAAAGAAACAATAGCACAGATCTCTGCACTAGTTACTTTTTAATAAATATTTAATTATGATGGCAGTAAAACATCTTTTTCAGTCAAAGTATGTTCAAATAATTAAGTTACCTAAGAAAAGGTCATCAAAACTAAATACATATTTAAAAATTAGATAGCTACAAATAAATCTATAGAACACTATCTAGAGAGAATCCAACTGGACTCCTAAATTCACTAATTTTTTTTTTTAAGGGGAGTGACCCAAACTTTTAGGGGCAAGGTAATACCAAAGTATTCTTAATAACATAATAGTTACATATATTTAATACTGTGTGAAAGGCACTGTTCTAAAAGCATTGTTTATTAACTCATTTAATATCCAGAACAACCCCATGAGGTAGGTACTATTTATTATCATTTCATAGTTGAGGAATCAGGAAACTTGCCCAAGGTCATACAGCTGAATGAGAATTCCAAACGAGGATTTGTGCTGGGATTTAAATTTAAGAAACCTGATCTAGTGTGAGCTCTGAACTCCCATGAACGATTTAGTTCCAATGAACATTCGGGGATCACTTCACATATCCCCACGTCCTATTCTTGCTACTTCTATGGGAAAAGAGAAAGAAACTAGTATTTAAAAGTCAACAGTCTCTCAAAGTGTTAGGTGCTTTTGTATGGATTTTTCTCACTCAACATTTATGAAATAGGTATTATTTAAACTCACTTTTTGAAATAAATTGTAATCGGTCATGGACCTAAAGAAAAAGAATAAAATTTTTACACATTATAATCTTGCCCCAAATTGGTAGAATCATATATTAAATCCATGCTTGAATTAAAATCCCATACATTCTTCATTATGCAAAAATTACTTATAGTACTTTATAAGTACCAATTATAAATCTTCAAGAATCCATTATAGTTATTATGATTCAGTAATTGCAGATAAATTCTGTAAATGTTAAAACTAAAAAGATTTGTTTCATGTTTAAATTAGAATTTAAATCTGATGTAAAAGGCATAAGGAAAAGTTCAAATGTAAGATTAAAAGGTGTCATACTATTTCTTAAATAAGACCAGTATAAGTTGAGTATCCCTTATCTGAAATGCTTGGGACCAGAAGTGTTTTAGGTAATTTTCACACTTACAATATTTGCATACACTTAACAGTTGAGCATCCTAAATCGAAAAATCCAAAATCTAAAACATTTCAATGAGCATTTCTCCTTTGAGCCGGGTGTGGTGGCTCACGCCTGTAATTCCAGCACTTTGGGAGGCTGAGGTGGGCGGATCACTTGAGGTCAGGAGTTGGAGACTAGCTTGGCCAACACAGTGAAACCCGTCTCTACTTAAAATACAAAAATTAGGCTGCCTGGTGGTGCGCACCTGTAATCCCAGCTACTCGAGAGGCTGAGGCACAAGAATCGCTTAAACTTGGGAGGCAGAGGTTGCAGTGACCCAACAGCATCACTGTACTCCAACTTAGGCAACAGGGTGAGACTGTCTCAAGAATAAAAAAATGAAGTTTTGAATTCTGAAAGCATTCTGAATTTCAGATTTGGAATGTTCAACTTGTAATATCAGCAGCAAAGAGCCTATTTCTAACAATGCTCATCACCTCAAAGTTTATTATTACCTTAAATTCCGTGGTAACCATAAAACCACCTCGTACTACCAAAGTTTCAACTTTTAAACCTACAAAGTCCTCAATATTAAGTTTTCTATGTGGCTTTAGAAGAAAACATATGTATTACTTCCTAACTCTAAGGCTAGCAAGTTTAGCTCTTTTTTTTTTTTTTTTTTTTTTTTTTCCTTGAGATGGAGTCTTACTCTTTTGCCAGGCTGGAGTACAGTAGCACGACCTCGGCTCACTGCAACCTCCATCTCCTAGATTCACACAATTCCCCTGCCTCAGCCTCCTGAGTAGCTGGGACTACAGGTGTGCGCAACCACACCCAGCTAATTTTTTGTATTTTAGTACAGACTGGGTTTCACCATGGCCAGGATGGTCTCGATCTCCTGACTTCACGATCCACTCACCTAGGCCTCCCAAAGTCAGGCGTGAGCCACTGCGCCTGGCCAACTCTTCTTATTCAAACAATTTGATGGAAAGAGTTTGAATAAATTCTTCTACCCCATTCCCACTCCTATCCACTCTCCAACATGCAGCCAGCCAGTGCCTTTCTTGATCTATAAATCAGCCGTCCTTATACCTCCAGACCTCAATACAACTAAAATTCCTTCTAAAGCCTCCCCTTCGGCCTAGGAAAAAGATACACTTCCTGAACACCTTATCTGACCTTGCTCTCCCACCTGCACTTTCCACCTCCTTTCTGCTCCAGCCACATCAGCACTATTTCGGTTCTCCACAGTGATCAGGCCAGAGTCTGCTCACATGCTTATTCCCTCTACCCATCCTTCTTAGCTTGAATAAGGCCTACTCACACTTTAAATCTTAGCTCAAGCTTTACTTCCTCAAATATTCTTTCTCTAATCGCTCCAACTTGGTCAAAACTCCTTTTTACCAGCCCTCATAGCAACATGTATCTCTCCTGTGCATTAACACACTTAGCACTCACGTGTAATTATTTTTTCCCTAGACTTTAATTCCTGAACCTCTTTATTCCCACTAACTTCCACTCTAACTTCAATCATTCCTTCTTGAAGAAGCAAGAGCCCAAGACCCAGAGTCTAAGGTGGCAACGGATCAGCCATCTACAATACTGGGCACAGTGAAAATTTAACTGGCCTTTTATTTTATTAGGACTGTAATTTTTGTAGTGTTCTGGTTAATGCTTACAAAGTTCCCAAAGTTTTAAGTGGTTGCTCTAGCTTTATATTTCCCATAAGTCCTGTTACTTTTAGCACGGTGATTTTGTGGAACACATGAAGTTTTCCAGCCATGCACTCATGATGTTATTGCAGAAACAATGGTATCTTTCTCCAGAACACACCATCCTGTTCTCTTCCTTTTCTACAGCCTTCACATCTGTAGTTCCTCTTCAACATCACAGGAACTCTAATTCCCCAAACTCTGGTTTTTTCTCCCATTTTCCTCTTCCAGGATAGGCTACATGGTAATCACTTAAAACTTCAAATATCCTTGATCTCTCTCATATGCCCATCCTTCTATCATATCCAACCAGTAAAACCACACTCTCAGTATTATAATCTACCTTCCCTATCCCGACATTGGACAGTTAACTTCCACTGAATACAGTCTAAAATCTTACAAACAGCAACTGCTATGAACTAATGATGTCAACTGAGCACTCTCAATGCTACCAACAATATTTTTAGAAATGTTCAATCAGCTTGTTCCCTATTCCTCTCAATGGCTAGTCCACATTTTCATCATTTACTTTAAACCTTATGCCCTCTACTCAAATTCATCAGCAAAATGAGCAAAGTACCTTGTCTCTTATCAAGAAAATGGGAGGCCAGCTGGGCACAGTGGCTCACACCACCTGTGAGCTCACACACAGTGGCTCACACCTGTAATCCCAGCACTTTGGAAAGCAGGGGTGGGAATGCCTGAGGTCAAGAGTTCAAGACTGGCCTGGCCAACATGGTGAAACTCCTTTTTATTCAAACAATCTGATGTAAAGACTTTGAATAAACTCTTCTAACATACTTACCAGTTGTACTTTTACTCCACTGAAAATATAAAAATTAGCCGGGCATGGTATGGTGGTGGGTACCTGTATTTCCAGCTACTTGGGAGCTTGAGGCAGGAGAATGGTTTGAACCAGCCAAGCGCCGTGGCTCACGCCTGTAATCCTGGCACTTTGGGAGGCCAAGGCAGGCACATCACGAGGTCAAGAGATCGAGACCACCTCAGCCAACATGGTGAAACCCCATCTCTACTAAAAATAAAAAAATTAGCCAGGCCTGGTGGTGTACACCTATAATCTCACAGCTACTCAGGAGGCTGACACAGGAGAATCACTTGAACCTGGGAGGCGGAGACTGCAGTGAGCCGAGATCACACCACTGCACTCCAGCCTGGCGACAGAGTGAGACTCCATCCCAAAAAAAAAAAAAAAAAAAAAGAAAGAAAGAAAAGGCTTGAACCCTGGAGGCTGTGGTTGCAGTGAGCCCAGACTGCAGCAGTGCATGCCAGACTGGGTGACAAAAGCAAGACTACGTCTCAAAAAAAAAAAAAAAAATATGGGAGGACATTAGCTATGGTCATATTCAATTCTCTACTCTCTTATTACAATCTGGTCTGTGTCCACAGCAGTCTTCACTTCTTCCACTATTATCAGAGGAACAGTCTGTACTCTCCTCTCCAAGACCAGTCATTCTGTGCTCTGGAACCAGTTTCCTTCCTCAAAGTCTCTCTGTCAGCCTCTCAAACTTGTATTTCATTCTCTTCCTCTCTTCTGTCTCCCTCCCCTCAATCTGTAAAGGGACAGTTTCCCCAAAATGTACAGACTTTTCAAAAAATTCTACACCTCTGTGCTACACATATATCATTGTCAATAATGTACTAGAGTTAGTGGCGAGTATATATTTTGTTAACTTAAAAATAATAACAAGGCTGGGCGTGGTGGCTTACACCTGTAATCCCAGCACTTTGGGATGATCACTTGAGGTCAGGAGTTCAAGACCAGCCTGGCCAACATGACGAAACCCTGTCTCTACTAAAAATACAAAAATTAGCCAGGTGTGGTGGCAGGCACCTGTCACCCCAGCTACTTGGGAGGCTGAGGCAGGACAATCACTTGAACCTGGGAGGCGGAGGCTGCAGTGAGCTGAGACCAAGCCACTGCACTCCAGCCTGGGTAACAGAGCGAGACCCTGTCTCAAGGAAAAAAAAAAAGTAATAACCAGGCATACTAATCAATTTTATTTGTTAAATTGTTAAATTTTGTATACATTTACTGGAACACAATACCTTGTAATATAGTATTCTCATTTAATTTATGTCACTTCGGTTTACCTACAAAGCCAAATTAAAACAATACTGAGTTAAAAATGGCACAATGGTCTCTAACACAATACTTTCCAAAGGAATTTTTAAGGATAATTTTGATTGCGTGGGATTTTCATCTTCTATGCTGACATTAGAAGCTAAACTCCAGGTAAAACGTAACTCTACTATCAGCCACTAAAAATTAGACAGAAAAAACCCTACCTTAACCTCCATCCTCTTCTAGGTACTACCTAATCTCTTCCTTCATCTATTATTTCTCAAGGGTAATCTCTTTTCACCATCCTCTCTACTTGGTCCTTTCATTTACTCTTTCAACCCACTGAAATCTGGTTTTTGCTCCATCATGCGATTCAAACTGCTCTCCCTAAAGTCACAATGATCTGATTTCCAAATGCAGTGGAAAACTTATCTATGCCTACCCTACTAAACCTATCTGTTGCATTAGACACTAAATATCACTTCTTCATTTCTGCTGGGGGGTTGGGGGGAGGTGGGTGAGACAGTGTCTCATTCTGTTGTCCAGGCTGGAATCCAGTGGCATGATCACAGCTCACTGCAGCCTCAAATTCCTGGGTTCAAGCAGTCCTCCCACCTCGGCTTCCCAAAGTGCTGGGATTACACATGTGAGCCACTGCAGCCAGACCACTTCCTCATTTCTGATGTTCCCCTGCTCAGCTTCTGTGATACCAATTTCCTAAGATGTCCAGGGACCTCTCAACCATTTATTTTGGGCTCCCTCCAATCTTTCAATGTTGGCGTTTTTCAGAGTCCTATCTTTGGCCCACTACTTTTTCTCACTCTATTACATATTCTCCCTCTCTCTCTCAAATACTCTTGAGTTTCAACTACCACCTACAAGTGACTCCTAAAATAGTCATGACCTAGACCTCTCTCTCAAGCTTCAGGTCAATTATGGTTAATTGCCAACCCTTCCTAGCAGAAACTGCCTCACACATTGTCCCTACTGAAACAAGTGAGACCCAAACTATCCTTGTACCAGGAGGATATTTTGTATTTTGTAACTACCACCACTTCTACAGCTGATTCAACACAGGTCAGCACCTGACTTGAAGGCCACTAATTCACAACATAGTCTATAACGAAAAGCTCTGCCCAACCAAGAATGATAGCAATTAGCCAGGCCAATCTGGTAAGTCCCTCAGGAATCTGACATAGGAAGGAAAGGATAAGCTGGTCAGTAGGGAAAAAGTAGTAAGAAAACAACCAGAAACTAGTGATTATAGCTGACTCATTTTAATAGCAGAATAAAGTTAAGTTATGAAAACCAACTGTTAAGACCACTTAGAGCTCCCTTAACTCCAGAAGACCTGTTCCTGTTCTTTCTGTAAGGCTTGTTTCTTTGGCTTCTTCTGGTTTCCATGAAGTCAGATCACAGGGCTGAGATGCCCATTTTTACTTATCTCTGTACTTTCACTGTACTTATACCGTAGTGAAGAAGACTGTAGTACAGTCTTCTTCACAATCATTATTTTATTCATGGTTAACTGCAAGAGCCTAACAGCTAAAAACCCAAACATCATCCTTACAGAGTTAGAAACACAAACATCTTCCTTGATTTTTCTCTCCATCATTTCTCATATCCTCTCAGTAAGACTTTTAAATATCTCACAAATATGTCTGCCCTTCTCTGTCCCTACCACTGACCCAGCTGAGGTCCTTATTTCTAACGTGGTCTACTGCAACAGTCTTCTAAATGAGTTTGCTATTTCCACTCTTGTAACTTCTTGAATCTACCTTCCAATCAGCTGCATAATCTGACAAAAATGAAAATATGAGCCAGTCACTTCCTATTTAAAATCCTTTGATGATTCTCCATCTCCTACAGAATAAGATCTAAACTCAACAAAATATTCCATAGGGCTCCTAACTGGGCCAGGCACAGTGGCTCCTGCCTGTAATCCTAGCACTTTGGAAGGCTAAGGCAGGCAGATGGCTTGAGCTCAGGAATTCGAGACCAGCCTGGGCAACACGGCAAAACCCTCGTCTCTACAAAAAAAAAAGAAAAATTAGCTGGGTGTGGTGGCTCATGCCTATAGTTGTAGCTATTCAGGACACTGAGTTAGGAGGATCAATTGAGCCCACTCAGAACCTGTCTCAAAACTTTAAAAAAAAAAAAAGCCTCCTAATTGATCTTTTCCCAGATGCTCCTTGTCACATACTTAAATGCCAACCCAAAATTGCTTGTAAAACCAGACACATAAAATAATTTTCTAAACCAGACACATAAAGTAATTCTCTATGTTTTTGCTTTTCCTTCATTTGCAACGCCTAATCCCTCCCCTTCTCCTATATCCTATTCATCTTCTAAGACTGACCAATGGCCTTGACTCCTCCAAGAAGCTATACCAGATACCTACTTCCTTTATTCTTTCCAATGTCAGCCTGGGTTAGACGCTCCTCCTATCCTCCATAGTACTCTTTATAATATTTCCCTTACTATTCTATGTCCTCTGAGCTCTCTGAAATGATAGTATCTTATTCACCACTGAGTATCTAGAACCTGGCACAAAGTAAACAGTCACTAAAAGCTTATTAAATAAATGAAAAAATAAATAGTAAGAAACACATATAAATTATCTAGTCTAGCAGAATACGTATCATCAGGCCGGGTGCGGCGGCTCACGCCTATAACCCGAAAACTTTGGGAAGCCGAGGTCAGGCGGATCACTTGAGGTCAGGAGTTCCAGACAGCTTGGTCAACATGCAGAAACCCCGTCTCTACTAAAAATACAAAAATTAGCCAGGCACGGTGGCAGGCACTTGTAATCCCAGCTACTTGGGAGGCTGAGGCAAGAAAGTCGCGTGAACCCAGGAGATGGAGGTACCAGTGAGCAGAGATAGTGCCACTGCACTTCAGCCGGGATGACAGAGCAAGACTCCATTTCAAAAAAAAAAAAAGAATATACAACATTATTGTCTACTGTTCTGTATGATTATTAGATTCACTTGATTCTTGCAGTTACCAACTGGCATTTTTAAAGCTAATTTCCAAAATCTTGGAGTTTTCAAATTCCTTCATTTTAAGAAAACATTTTTATATCACCCCCATAACTGTAAACAGACATCTGTACTTGTAAGCAAGTTATTTGCTGAAATATTTGTTCAACCTTAAAAGAAGTGTAAGAAATTAGGCAATTATATTTAGAAGTGTTAAAGGACTAATGATTGGGGGTAAATGTGGGGGACAGAGAGAAAGAGTAAGCATAACAAAAGTTCAACCTGTTTGGTTAGATATTATTCATAACACTTCAATTAAAAAGTGCAATTCTGGCTGGGCGCGGTGGCTCATGCCCATAATCCCAGCACTTTGGGAGGCCGAGGCGGCCGGATCACAAAGTCAAGAGATTGAGACTATCCTGGCCAACATGATGAAACCCATCTCTACTAAACATGACCATCCTGGCCAATATGGTAAAAACCCATCTCTGCTAAAAATACAAAAATTTCCCGGGCATGGTGGCACATGCCTGTAGTCCAAGCTACTCTGGAGGCAGAGGCAGGAGAATCGCTTAAACCAGGGCGGCTGAGGCTGCAGTAAGCTCAGATCACAGCAATGCACTCCAGCCTGGCGACTTAGTGAGACTCCATTTCAAAAAAAAAAAGTGCAATTCAGGCCCTGAGCAGTGGCTCATGCCTGTAATCCCAGCACTTTGGGAGGCCAAGGCAGGAGGATCATCTGAGGTCAGGAGTTTGACATCAGCCTGATCAATATGGTGAAACCCTGTCTCTACTAAAAATATAAGAATTAGCCAGGCGTGGTGGCAGATGCCTGTAATCCCAGCTTCTCCGGAAGTTGAGGTAGGAGAATTGCATGAACCCAGGAGGTGGAGGTTGCAATGAGCAGAGATTGCGCCACTGCAACTCCAGCCTGAGCAACAGAGCAAGACTGTCTCAAAAAAAAAAAAGAAAAAAAAATGCAATTCACTTATTTTTTTTTTCTTTTTAGATAGGGTCTCACTCTGTCACCCAGGCCATCATGGCTCACTGAAGCCTCAACCTCTTGGGCTCAACCAATCCTCCTCCTTCAGCCTCCTAAGTAGCTGGGATTTCAGGCGAGTGCCACTTAGCCCAACTAATTCTGGGGAGTAGAGATGGGTCCCACTATGTTGCCTAGGCTGGCCTAGAACTCCTGGGCTCAAGTAATCTTTCTATCTTGGCCTCCCAGAGTGCTGGGATTACAGGCGTAAGCCACCACACCCGCCATAATTCACTATTTCATTGCTTCCTATAATTCCCAACTTTAATTTATCTTGGATTTCTCCTAAACTGTCCTAAATCAGTAAAATCAAGGTGTCTGGACTTTTCTGAAGTACTGTGTTCCAGTTATCTTTTTCCCCCAGAGTAAGTATTTTTAATCTCAACTATTCTTTAAAAGTTCTAAATGTGATCACAGGATTTTATCTACTTGAGATAGTTAAGTCTCATATGAACTAAAAGAGGCAATACTAGGGTATTGTGAAAAGAACACTAAATCTGGAGTCAGTGAAAATTTTCAATCCTGACTTACTTATGACTGGGAAGATCTAACCTCCAGGTGCTACCACTCTCTAAAATCTAAAATGAAAATTCTAGGATCTTGTCCAGATCCACTGGTGTGTATGTATATACCAAAACACCCTATAAAGTATCCAAATAGTGGTAATAACTAGAAAAATATAAAAATGCAATCTGTTGTTGAAACATTTGGACTAAATTTATTGTCATATTCAGTAAAATTCTTTAAAGTAAAATAAAGTTATCATTATAACTAAGACTAAACTTGTCGTATTTGTACTTATTCAATACTGACAACAATTTCAAAAATAAGAGGGGCTATCCCTGGGTTTTTCAATAGTTGTGTGACTGCTAAACAAAATGCCTTTCAAAAAACTTAACATATACTATACATACCCTGTTGTTACTCCTCTGCAATCTAATCAACCCTATCTGCATGTCTAGTATTATTATTATTATTATTATTTTTTTTTTTTTGAGACAGACTCTCACTCTGTTGCCCAGGCTGGAGTGCGGTAGCATCGTGTCAGCCCACTGCAACCTTTGTCTCCTGGGTTGAAGCAATTCTCCTGCCTCAGCCTCCCAAGTAGCTGGGATTACAGGCGCCCACCACCATGCCCAGCTAATTTTTCTATTTTTAGTAGAGAGAGGGTTTCACTCTGTTGGCCAGGCTGGTCTCCAACTCCTGACCTCAGGTGATCTGCTCCCTTTGGCCTCCCCAAGTGTTGGGATTACAGGGCATGAGCCACTGCAGCCGGCCTAGAAGAACATCTTAAAAACAGAATACAGGCCAGACAGAGTGGCTCAGGCTTATAATTCCAGTACTTTGGGAAGCCAAGGCAGGAGGATCACTTGAGCCTAGCAGTTCAACACCCAATCTGGGCAACACAGTGAGACCTCATTTCCACGAAAAAAATTAAAACTTAGCCCGGCATAGTGGCAAGAGCCTGTGGTCCCAGCTATTTGGGTGATAAAGGCAGGAGGATCCCTTAAGCCTGGAAGGTCAAGACTGCAGTGAGCCATGATCGTACCACCACACTCCATCAAAGCGAGAGAACTGAAATCGTCTCAGGAGAAAAAACAAACGAATAAACAAAAAAAACCCACCAGAACAACAAAAAAACAAAATACCTTCAGAGCAAAAGAAGGCAAAATACTTCTATTTCAAAGATAAGGAAAATCCTCGTCATTCTGGAAAATAATTATAATCACTTTTTTGAAATTCTGTAATACATGAATATATGAATAGTTTTTAATGTTAAAAGTGTCTCATAATACTTAGGTAAAATCAATGCAGCACAATGATAGGTTAAATAAAAATTCACTCTTCTCAGCCAGGCATGGTGGCTCACGCCTGTAATCCTGCACTTTGGGAGGCTGAGGTGGAAAAATCAGGAGGTCAGGAGATAGAGACCATCCTGGCTAACACAGTAAAACCCTGTCTCTACTAAAACTACAAAAAATTAGTCAGGCGTGGTGACACGCACCTGTAGTCCCAGCTACTTGGAAGACTGAGGCAGGAGAATCACTTCAATCCGGGAGGTGGAGGCTGCAGTGAACCGAGATGGCACACTGCATTCCAGCCTGGGCAACAGAGCAAGACTCCGTCTCAAAAAAAAAAAAAAAATCACTCTTCTTATTCTGTGACTTTAAAGTGTTATTATCCACTTTGATACTTGTGATACTGATGATACTATACTTCTCCTTTGCTTCTTCCTTTGCTACTGCTACTGGGACAGAGTTGCCCACTACATCTGGTGCAGTCCTCTCAGAAGACACATAGAAAATCAACAACAACAACAGAAAACTCTCAAACAGTCACACGCGCGCACACACACACACACACACACAGACACACACGAGTCTACAGTAACAAGACAAGAGGAAGAGGCAGAAGGAGGAGAAAAAAGAGACTTTCTGACAAAAGGTAGGGAAAAGACAAAGGGAAGATAGAAAAGAGAGAAAGAAAATAAAAAGGATAACAACAAAATCTGCTCTTCCAGAAATAATGATTTATGTTTATAAAAGTTATGCTTCCAGAAAGTGATCTTAGTATTACACAAGAGAAAGTAATAAAGAAGCCAAGAAGAAGAACAATTGAGACAGCAGTGTCAGAAATATTCCAAACTCCAACTAATTTCACATAAACATGTATTTTTCTCTGACCTAAATCATCAACTTTATGTAAAAGAGTAAAATTAATCAAGACACCTTACAGTACTAAATAAATAGTAATCACAAATCTTAGACATCACGGAAATTCAGAGCTGGAAATTTCCTTATCAATCATCAAGCTCAACTTACACATCACTCAGAGGAAGAAACTGAGGCCCAGTCTTGTACAATACGTACAACCACAAACGACTGCAGAACTCAGGAAATCTAGGATTCTTTGTTCAGTGTTCTTCCATCTATACTGGCTCTGATTTTATAAGCAAATTATTTACTGTCAACCATCAATTTAAAATGATAAAATTCTGTCACATCTAACAATAGCTTTCTGGCAGCCAGATCAGAAGTAAACACTTCATAATATAGCACCATTCACACAAATTAAAATACAAAAGTAGAAATACTTCACAAGGAAACTAACAAATTGTCCTAACTTAAGAAA
The DNA here is from genome assembly GCA_963573385.1 of Cacajao melanocephalus. NCBI lineage: Eukaryota > Metazoa > Chordata > Mammalia > Primates > Pitheciidae > Cacajao > Cacajao melanocephalus. The sequence continues at coordinate 60,848 of CAUYLG010046265.1, forward strand.
AAACAAAGATTGGATATTGTGAATATAATGTTCAGACATTTAGATTAAGGAAGATAACACTTAAAAGTACTTCTTTGGATCCATGGCAAAAATAAAGAGAATGTTCAACAAGGCCTATTTTTGTGCATGATTCTTTACAGCCAAACCATTTGGTACATTTCTATTGCCACTCGCCTTTCTGATAAATAGTAACTCACTTACCAAGGTGCTTCTCAAATTTCAGTCCTGTATAAGAATTTAACTACAAGGCTATTTAACCCTCTACATAAGTGTAGTTAAGATCTGAGTAGACCAATCAAACTGAAGATGCCTTGAATTAAAAGCTCCTGCTTTAGGTTTGAGGCCTAAAACCCTAAATGTGTTTCCAGACAGATACGTTAGGTTGGTAATTTTTTCCTTCCATAGAAGTAAACTTGACGCATGCTATTAAATTGGGCCACATTTCAATAGTTCCCTTAACAATTCATAGTTTTATATACAACTGATTTGCTTAGCTTTGTTTTAACCTAGGAGAGATAGGTGAGGGAGGAAGGGGGCAAGCACAAGCCTAAGGTGGTAGTTTGTAACTGCAGGTGTAAATCATAAGCCAATTTTTTTTTAAATACTAAGCTGCATTTTGGTTTGGTGCGGTGGCCTGTGATTCCAGCACTTTGGGAGGCCGAAGTGGCGGATGACCTGAGGTCGAAAGTTCTAGACCAGCCTTACCAACATGGAGAAATCCCGTCTCTACTAAAAATACAAAGTTAGCCGGCCGTGGTGGCACATGCTTGTAATCCCAGCCACTTGGGAGGCTGAGGCAGGAGAACCGCTTGAACGCGGGAGGCGGAGGTTGTGGGGAGCCGAGACAGCTCCATTGCACTCCAGCCTGGGCAACAAGAGCGGAAACTCCGTCTCAAAAAAAAAAGAAAAGAAAAAAAAAAAAACTAAGCTGCATTATGTTCTATCCCTCTTTTCAACAAGACTTCATATAATATCAACACGTAAGGACCTGAATAGAGCATTTCCAACCGGGAGGGGTAGGTTTCTGCTCCCCTAAGAAAACGGGTGCTCCTGGGGTTCTCTTTTCTTACCCTCCCGGATGCTTTTACTAAGATACACTGAGGGCAAACTTGGGCTCCTTGTCCTTTTGTCCCCCTAGACAATCTCTGGCCTAATTTTGATCACTCCTCCCCCTGTGCATCCCTGCTCTCTCTTAATCAGAAATCATACCTCAGTATCGTGCCTCTCCCCATGTAAGAGGAGAACGTCTGACCCACCACCTGGAGAACAATGTAACCCAACTCCGAGTCCGTGGATTCCTCTACCCAGGCCCCAAGATTTATCTCCCAGGGAAATCAGAAAGCGAGTTCTGTCCTGTCATACCGGATTCCCTCAAGGTGTCCTGCTCCTGGCCTAGGATTACCAGCTCCTTTCCACCCGGAGCATTCTACTTACCTTCTTCCAAGAATCTCGCCCCTCACCCTCGGACCCTTCATCGCGACCCTGCGCCCACCTGGGGTGGCACAACAGGCGGCGAGTGGCCTCCCAGGGCAGAGCCCGCGAGGACGGGGGTCGGGGGCGGGTCGAGAGCGGCGCAGCGGCGGCCGGCCGCGTCGGGTCAGTGCCCCACTCCCACCGCAGGACACACGCCCAGTACCTTTGTAGTGCACCCGCAGGTTGTTCTGAGAGAGGCCGATGTAGCTGAACTTGTCCTTCGGGCTCCAGGAGCGAGGCAGCGGCGTCTCCTGCTCGTCCACGGCCGGGTAGAGGCGCTTCAGCCGCCGCTGCAGCTCCTTCTCCTGCTCGTTCAGGGCCGAGTCCCCGTGCGGGAAGGGGGCCGCTGCGCTGCTGCCCGCCACCAGGGCTGGGGCCGAGGTGCCTGCGGCCGGGCCGGGGCCGGCGGCGAGGCCCGGGGGCGCTGGGGGCCCGCTGGCGGGGGCGGCCGCCGAAGCAGGGGGAGGCGGGGGCGGCGGCGGCGGCGGCGGCGGGGCCGCGGTGGCCGGGGGCGGCGGCGGCGGAGGGTGGAGGAGCAGGGCGGCCGCCGCAGCCCCTAAGCCGTCGGTGCCCGCGCCGCCGCCAGGCGAGCCGGCCGGAGAGGAGCCGGCGCTGACGGTCGGGGGCGCCGGCAGGACGACTCCGGAGACTGGGGCCAACGCCGCCGGCGGTGGCGGCGGCAGCTGCTGCTGCTGTTGCTGCTGCTGCGGCGGCGGCGGTGGCGGCGGCGGCTGCCCGGACATCCCGGCCGCGACTCAGCCTGCGGCCACCTCCACCTCTTCTCTCCTTCCTCCTCTGCTTCCCGGGGGCGCTGTCGCTGCGGCCGCCGGCACCAGGCGCCCAGTCCGCCCGCCCCGGAAGCAGGCGGCGGGCCGCGCGCCCAGGGATAGCTCGGCGGTTGAGAGGCTCGGAGACGCGGGAGTGGGCGGCGGGCCCAGGAGGCCCCGAGAGAACGTTGGTCGGAACGCGGGCGCGCGGCCGGGGGACGAGGCGCTGAGGGCGGGGGCGACGCGGGAGCGCGGGAGGGGAAGGCGCGCAGGCGGCCGCCGCGGCCGCTGCTCTCGCGGCTGTTTCCCGGCGGGCGGGCCGGGCCGGCGCTAGACGCTGCGCGCGGGCGGCGCTAGGCGAGGGGGCGGGACGGAGGCGCGAGAGAGGCGCGAGAGTGGCGCGAGCGGCGCGAGGGGCGGGCCGCAGGGCTCCCGGCTGCGCGCCGCGAGGCGCCCTCCAGGGCTCACCAGTCGCTCGTCGGCAGGGTCGCGGGGCTCCTGGCGCCGCAGGTCCTTTCGGAGGTGTCCGCCTCCTCCCCCTCGGCGGCCGCCGTCGCCCCTCTCGCCAGCGAATCCCCTCCCACTTGACTTCTTTTTGTTGTCGTCGCCCCACCTCCCCACCATAGGGCTCCTCTGAGCTGAGGCGCCGCTTCTCGCCCAGGCGAGAGTAATCGAGCCCCGCTGGGGCCGCCGCGGGCCGGGGTCCCGGGGCGCTCTGGGACCCGTCGGCCGGGGGCGAGCGGAGCGGCTCAGGCTCCCCGCGCTGTGCTGTGAGCTCTCGCCCCAGTCCCGTTCCTGTTTGCCGCCTCCTTCCAAAGAGGAACGCGTTGCCTTTGGTATTTTACAGTGTTTGACTTCGTAATATTGACCATATGGACAGTGGAAACCACTTCTGAAGGCATTCTCCCACTTTAAATAGTGACTGTTTCATTTATTAATTTTACGAGGACTCACAGTGAACTTAACAGTGGTAGAAGGTATCATTAATAAAGACCGGCATATCTTCAATGAGCAGGAGCAGGCACTGTGTGAATATAAAATTACAGTGTGTTCAGGGGCTTCTAGAGACGTCAGAACATTTTATAGACTCGTTAATTTTCATAACAGGATTCTTAGGTAACAAAATTATGCCCATTTTTAAAATAAGGAAATATTTACTGAGGTCAGCAGAGTCAAAAATAGGACTTCCTACTTTGCAATTCCCAATAAGAGTGCTTCGTCGACGAATTTGGCACAACTTGCCAAGTGTTGCTCTCTGACCCATCATAACGTTACTACTTTGTTTTCACCACTTCCCTTTGTTTAGCTTATCCCTTCCCTAGCTGGCAAAATCGGACTTTGCATGTGTAAATATATGATGTAAATTCTGATATTTTGTTTGCTTCCAGAGATGTGATGGTAATCATTTGGTCAAATAAATGTTTTGCCGAAGAGAAAATGATTTATTTCGTCTTGAAGAAGGTAGGCAAAAGGTGATTTAATTTAAGGCCAAGATTATCTGGCCAGAACAAACAACAGAGACATTTAGCCGAATTTCTCTCTCAGTTACCCAGACAACCAAATACTCTGTCATACTTTGTTGTTGTTTTGTTGTTGTCTGTTGTTTGTTGTTGTTTGAGACAGAGTCTCGCTCTGTCGCCCAGGCTGGAGTGCAGTGGTGCAGTCTTGGCTCACTACAACCTCTGCCTCCTGGGTTCAAGCGATTCTCCTGCCTCAGCCTCCCAAGTAGCTGGGACTACAGGTGTGTGCTCACACCCAGCTAATTTTTGTACTTTTAGTGGAGACGGGGTTTCACCATGTTGGCCAGGCTGGTACTGAACTCCTGACCGCAGCCACCTCAGCCTCCCAAAGTGCTGGGATTACAGGCGTGAGCCACCAAACCCAGCCTCTGTTGTACTTTAACAGAAATACTCGTTAACTTTAACCTATTGTTTGATGACTTTTTTAAGCCACTGCACTTTAAATCACATGATGTCACTGTATTTACAGTGTTCTAACACTCATTTATATTACAGTGACAATTAGTTCAATGTAAGCCAAGCTGTATTTAAATGTACGGTAGCCATGGTAGAATAAATGGGCTCCAGGCCTCATTAAACTTTCTTGAAACACTTATCAAGGTTTTACTTATGAAGATGTACTGTTTTTCTGTCAGCACACTTAGGAACTATCTAGAACTTTCCATATCTTAGGAACAGCTAAAGGAATAGAATTGTCTTAACATTTTGTTGGAAGCATTTTATAAGGGAAACTGGTGGTTCTCCATCAAGAAATTCATGATTTCAGTTGTGGGGGAGGATGCTGTGAAATGGGCACTTTTTCATACAGAAGGAGGTAGAGAACACTGATAGTGTCCTTTTGAAAAGCTACATACTTGGTTATATTTCTAAGGAGACATAAAGGAGTTCATGCCTTCTGACTTATGTATCAGAAAAAAAAGCCAAACAACACAATCTAAATATGAAAATACTTTAGGCTTAAAAATGTTCAACAAGAAGTAGTAATGTAGATTAAATATGGAAGCAAGTTGCCAGGTACGGTGGCTCATGCCTGTAATCCCAGCAGTTTGGGAGGCCAAGGTAGGCAAATCACCTGAGGTCAAGAGTTTGAGACCAGCCTGACCAACATGGAGAAATCCCATCTCTACTAAAAATACAAAAAGTAGCCAGGCATGGTGACAGGTGCCTGTAACCTCAGCTACTTGGAAGGCTGAGGCAGGAGAATCGCTTGAACCTGGGAGGCAGAGGTTACAGTGAACCCAGATCACATCACTGCACTCCAGCCTGGGTGACAGAGCCAGACTCCGTCTCAAAAAAAAAAAAAAAAAAAAAAGAAAAAAAAACAGGAAAGCAAATCAAATGCCCAACAGGAAGGGACTGGAAGAAATTATCACATACCCCATTCAGTGGAGTTATGCTGCAGGAGCACGTATAGCACATTAGTGCCAATTTTTTTTTGTTTAAGGTATCCCTTCTGGGCAGTGGAAGTGTCAATAGAGGCCAACCAATTAGAAGACACTCCTTCCTCTTGATGTAGTCAATGGGTCTCATTCCCAGTTTGAGACCCACTCTCTCCAGGCTTCTTGCACAAGCACAGCCTGAAACAGATATTTTACAGCCTCTTAAAAGTATGTTATTGAAGACTTGGAAAAATGATTATGATGTGCTACCTGAAAAGAAGCCATACGATAATTATAGCACTGCCAAAATCATTACCAAAAAGACATGAAGGAAAAATTGTAAAATGTTTCTATAATGGACAATTATAATGCATTATTAAAAGTAGTGTACTTATAATGCATAATAAAAGTAACTTTTATTATGAAAATAGAATTGTACATAGAGATGTAAATGCTAAAAATCCATTAGCCATGAACATATCCACACCCTTCTTGAACCTATGTTTTCAGTCTTTACCATGTATTACTCTAATATTACTCAGTATCTGTATCTGCTGGGTTTCTCAGTATCAAACCATAGGAACCAATTCTGGCTCTCTCAAGCAAAAAAGGAACTTACTGGAAAGATGTTAGATGGTTCTCAGAATTGACCAGAAGGCTGGACAACAAGGCCTAAAAACAGACAAAGACCAAAGGAGGCAGGATGCACAAATAGAGTGCCTGGACCCCAGCACCAGTCATAGAAATCACTGCCAGCTGCCACTTTCACCACCTGGACTCCCATCTCTGACCACCAGCCTTAACACCACTCACTCAAGTTTCAAAGTCACCAAGCCTAGATTGCATGCCCATGTCAGAGTCCACCAGCAAGCAGAGATTCCCAGCTTATCCAATGGCTGGGTTACAGAGATGCTAAGTTATCGATAACTTCAGCTCAGGGTGGGCCTTGGGTGGCTACAGCCTCCAGAAGCAGTCCCTTCCAGCAGTGAGCAGTCTTGTGCATTCACAGAGTACCATACACATCTTATTTTCTGGGCATGGCATAAATGAAAATGTTTAGAACACATTGCCCTAGTGGAAAAGAACCACTGGTGCCCACAGAAGAGGATTTTCCATGCTAGGAAAGAGTTTAAGATGCTGGCCAGCCTGTTTCAGTCAATGTCCATGACAATATCCTTCTGGATACTGGAAAATGTTATAGCAATGTGTGCCAAGATCTACAGCATGGTTTTAGGTTCTGGATTAGTTATCTATTGCTGCAGAATAAATAATCCCCACTTAGTGGCTTAAAATAACATGTATTATCACACATTTTCTGTGGGTCAGGAATCTGGCACAACTTTACTGGGTCCTCTGCTGTAGGGTCTCTCATGGGCATTCAAGGTGTCAGCTGGGGCTGCAGTCATCTCCAGGCTTGACTGGGGAAGAATCCACTTTTGCACTCCTGATGCAGTTCCTTCAGGGCTACTGGACCAAGGGATTCACTTTCTTGTTGGCCATTGGCCAGAAGTGACCCATGATCTCTTGCCACATGGGCCCCTTCAACATGGCAGCTTGTTTCATGAAAGCACGCAAGCCAAGAAGGCAATCAAAACAAAAGTTACAGTCTTTTGTAACCTAACCACGGAAGTGACATCCATCACTTTTGCTATATGTTTGTTAGAAGTGAGTCATTAGGACCATCCCATATTCAAGGGGAGGGGATTACACAAGGCCATGAACACCAGAAGGTGAGGATCACTGAAGGCCATCTTTGGAAACTGACTCATACAGGGTCCTTATAGCTTCCAGTGACCCTAGGGAATTGCACTTGCCACATTCACATCAAATATGGATTCTAGACAAGGGATTGGCAAATTTTTCTGTAACGGGTTAGATAGTAAATATTATAGGCTCTGCGGCACATAGTCACCTGTCACGACTACTCAATTTTGCCATTGTAGCTGAAAGTAACTATAGATGACACATAAACAAATGGGCATGGCTGTGATCCAGTAAAACTTTATTTACAAAAATAGGCAGCTGCCTGGATTTGGCCTACAGGCTTCAGTCTGTGATCCCTGTTCTAGACTGTTGTTATCAACGTTCCTTATAAACCATTCTTAACACTACAAAGCAAGGCCAAGTCACTAGCATTGAAATCCCAGGAGTCAACAAGTTCACTTTATTACCCACGATGTGTGCTGCACTCCAGTGTCCTGGGTGTTCTGATGCCACACATGAATGGAGTCAGGATATTTCTGCAGCTAGTGTGGCAAATTGTGAAATAGATGGCAAATGGCTGCACAATGTTAGGAAACTACAGCAGTAAAGGGTCCAAATTTGGGAAAGTTCTCTGCATTTATTAAGCTATGTTATATATGGAACCCTATGTCCTGTCTTCTCCGTTGGGCAGGGAGTAAGGAAAAGAGGAAAGAGGGATTACAAAGAAAAACAGAGCAGAATGGAATCTACTCCTTCAGTGAACAGAGTCTAGTTGGAGGAGCATATGGTTTGGCTGTGTCCCCACCCAAATCTCATCTTGAATTATAGTTCCCATGATCCCCATGTGTCATGGGAGGGACCCAGTGGGAGGTCATGGAATCATGGGGGCAGCTACCTCCATGCTGTCCTCATGATAGTGAGTGAGTTCTCACCAGATCTGACGGTTTTATAAAGGTCTTTCCCTGCCCTTTGCTACGCACTTTTCCTTGCTGCCACCATATGAAGAAGAACGTGTTTGTTTCTTCTTCCACCATGACGGTAAGTTTCCTGAGGCCTCCTAAGCCATGCTGAACTGTGAGTCAAATAAACCTTTTTCCTTTAAAAATTGCCCAGTCTCAGATATCTTTATTAGCAGCATGAGAACCAACTAATATAGAGTGGCAAAATTAATACAGTTGTCCCCTCAGTATCTGTAGGGCATTGGTTCCAAGAACTATAGATAATGAAATCCACAGATGCTCAAGTCTCTTATATAACATGACGTAGAATTTGCATGTAACTTACCCAGATCCTCCCATATACTGAAATCACCTCTAAATTACTTATAATATTGAATACAGTGTGATCCTGTGTAGTTGTGATACTGTATTGTTTAGGGAATCATGACAAGGACAAAAAGTCTGTTCTGGACAGAGAGAACTATCATAGGCTTAACTACATCTTTGGTCTTCGGTTGAATCCAAAGATGCAAACCCTCAGACACGGGAGGGCCGACTGCACACATGAAGTAGAGAGCAGTGCTTTTCAGACTTGAATGCTGGGATTTGCCAAATAGGACCTGAGAGTCTGTATTTCTAACAAGCTTCCAGCACTCCTGATCCATGGATTAGCCCCTGAATAGCAAGGACTGGGAGAACCGGTCTTGCTCTGTCCCCCAGGCTGGAGCGGCAAGATCATAGCTCACTGCAGTCTCCAATGCCAAGGCTCAAGGGATCTTCCCATGTCCACCACTCAAGTAGCTAGGACTACAGGCACATGCTACAGTGCTCAGCCAATTTTTTTTTTAATTTGTATAGACAGGGTCTCACAATGTTGCCCAGGCTGGTCTCGAACTTCTGGGCTCAGGGGAGCCTCCTGCCTTCGTCTCCCAAAGTGCTGGGATTACAGGCACGAGCCCCCACACCCAGCCTCAGTTGACGCTCTTTAGAAACAAGTGTTCCAGAGTCCATGGGCAGATAGGTAAAGATCTAGTGAGCAAGGACTCTGCATCGGAATTTGCATGCTGTCTCAAAGAGAACAAGAGGAGAGTGCTGGCTGTTTTACTACAAACCAGGAGACTGCATCCCTGGGGTTCCGGGTGCAGGGTGAAAGGGTCTGCAGGACCACATGGAATAACATAAATACACTATTACATATTCATGTGTGAATAAAAGTGGTTACAATTCAGTGTTCATGAAGTAAAATCTATGTGAAAAAACAAACATTAAATTTAGAGGAAACTTTTATCATCTGTTCTAGAATAATTTGTACAAAAATTACAATTTGGGCTGCAATGACCTATGTTAATGATTAGTTGACAAGTTAATAGGCTCTGAATCTCCTGATTTTCCTCCTAATTTTTCCTTCCGCTTGTTCTAGTTTACTGTAGCACTCCTTCATTTGCCAGAACTCACATCCTTCCATCCGTACTGATCCCTATGTCTCCTCATTCTTGTTTCCTTGAGACAGGGTCTCACTTTGTCACCTAGGCTGGAGTGCAGTGCCACAATCATGGCTCACTGCAGCCTTGACCTCCCAGGCTCAAGTGATCCTCCCACCTCAGCCTTCCAAGTAGCTGGGACTACCCGCATGTGTCACCACACCCGGCTGACTTTTTAAAAAATTTTTTGTAGAGACAGGGTCTCCCTATGTTGCCCAGGCTGCTCTCAACCTCCTAGCCTCAAGTGATCCTCCTCCCACAACCTCCCAAAGTACTGAGATTACAGGCATGAGCCATCCACTTTGACGCTCTTTCTTGTTTCTTGATGGCTAACATTAAAAGTGCATTCAAAATGCAGTAACGACAGGGCATGGTGGCTCACACCTGTAATCCTGGTACTTTGAGAGCCTAAGGTGGGAGGATCGCTTGAGGCCAGGAGTTTGAGACCACCCTAGGCAACATAGGGAGACCCCATCTCTACTATAAATAATAAATAAATACATAAAAAGTAAAAATAGAGTAACAATAGGGAGCAGAGAGCAGGAATTCATTTCCTCCCTTGGTGCTATAGTGATCAAGTTCTTCATGGAATCATGGGATGGGAAGGCTACCCTAGAATGTCTCTGAAACCCAGGGAATGCCACCTGCAGGCCCAGGAAATGCCTATGAGTGCAATGGCTGGAATATCACGCAGGCAGCCAAAAGCATAGTTTGGAGGGAAGAAACAGGAAAAAAGGAAGATGAAAGACAAAAATAGAAAGCATAGAAAAAGTGAGAGAAGAAAATGATTGTTCTTTAAGAAAATGATAAACAGCTCCCCGAGGTGCCAGATATCACTGAGGGGAATCACTTGCCATCCCACTGTAGGTTAGCCTCCTGGTTCCCCAAGATGTGGGCTGCATTCCATTCATCATCTACTGAGTGCCTATCATGTGCCTATTGTGTGTACACAGTGCTGGGAAGCATGGGGGAAAACAGTTTTTAAAGGACATTAACATCTTTACCCTCAAGGAGTTTATAGTTTTGTAGGAAATTTACTTGCACAACCAGTTTTTCAAGGTAGAATATGAAAAGTGCTGTAAGAGAGACAAAAAGTGCCATAGGTTTTTTCTTTTTTTGAGACAGTCTCGCTCTTGTCACCCAGGCTGGAGTACAATGGCACGATCTCGGTTCACTCTGACCTCCGCCTCCTGGGTTCAGGCGATTCTCCTACCTCAGCCTCTCGAGTAGCTGGGATTATAGGCACCCACCACACACCCAGCTAATTTTTGTATTTTTTCATAGAGTTGGGGTTTCACCTGGTCTTGAACTCCTGACCATGGGTGATCTGCCTGCCCTCCTTGGCCTCCCAAAGTGCTGGGATTACAGGCATGAGCCACCATGCCCAGCCAGGTTTTTTTTTTTTTTCTAATATCCTAGGAAAAGTAATTGTCCAGCCTAACTCATTCTTACAAGTACAATGAATTAATTCTTCAATCTAAGTTTCTTTATGTCTAAGTTATATCGTGGAGATAACTGATACAAATATTTTCTTATCATCATGGTCCTCAAAGAAAGTACAAGGCCTAATTTGCCATCTAAGTAAACATAAAAAGAAAGTTGTTTATAAAGAACAGGGATCTGGAAAGAAAAAAATTATTTAAAAAGCGAAAAAGAAGAAAGTTGTTTAAGAAAGCAATTTATTTCCTAAGTCACTGTTTCTCTCATCATGACCACATCACCTTATGTTTGGTAATTAATTTTTAAAAATCATTTTTGTCTGTTTTCCTTAAGTGCCTTAAAAGATATGTCAGGAAAAATATGTTCAGCAATACGTGAGATTTTCAAAACTGCAATATTTCAAAGATGTCAGAACATCTGTATCTTAAAAAGCAGCATAAAGAATCAAACGGCTTTTTTAGTATTTTTCTGCTTCAGCGGCAATTCGTTTATTTTGCAAATATTTAACTTGGAAACAGACATCAATTATTTAAAGAGAGGTAGCATTGTCTGTGGAATTACCGGTCTGGCTCCTAATATCACCAACAGTCCCCCACTATGTGCCTTATGCCGTTGTCCACATGAAAACTTCTCATAGATAATAGATCTTTGACATTCTTAAGAGGCCCAGGTCTTTCTGAATCCTTAAACTCTAAATCTCATGAAACAGTATTGTATCATAAAATTCAGTAAGTATAATTTGAATAGTCTACATGATTGAAGAACAACAAAGCCACACTGAGCTGTGCCTGTTGAGTGGTTCGCTAGGCTACATGCTTCCATGCAGTGCACTAACCTTAACACACGTGGGATGCTATTAGCGCTTGGTAAAATTACGGCAAAACAGCCTTCTGCATTGCTTCTAAAGAGTCAAGACTGGGCCAGGCGCAGTAGCTCATGCCTGTAATGCCCGCACTTAGGGAGGATCGCTTGAGGTCAGGATTTTGAGACGAGCCTGGACAACATGGTGAAACCCCATCTCTACTAAAAATACAAAAAAGTCAGCTTGGCATGATGGCACAGGCCTGTAATCCCAGCTACTTGGGAGGCTGAGGCAGGAGAATTCCTTGAACTCGAGAAGCAGAGGTTGCAGTGAGCCCAGATTGCTCCACTGCACTCAAGCCTGGGAGACAGTGTCTCAAAAAAAGAAAAAAAAAGACTTAAGACTGTGGATGTTCAATGTGAGTCTAAATGTACAAGTACTGTTCTGATCAGGTTCTTCAAATATATACATATACACCCCTCTTTATCTTTCTGTGGTTGTGTGCACACATGTATATAAACACTGCGGTAGACCCGAAAATGGCACCCTAAAAAGCTATCCACCTCAAATCACTAGAACCTATGGCTGTGACTTTATTTGGAAAAGGGGTGCTTGCAAATGTCATTAAGTTAAGGATCTTGAACAAGATCATCCTGGATTATCCTTGCAGGCCCTAAATCCAATGACAAGTGTCCTTATAAGAGAGAGGCAGAGGGAGATTTGAGACAGAAAAGAGACACAGAGAAGGGAAGACCATGTGAAAATGGAGCAGAGAGAGATGCTGCCACAAGTCAAGGAATGCCACCAGCCACCAGAACCTGGAAGAGGCAAGGAATGGCCCTTCCCCTGTGGGGTGGAGGGAGTATAGCCCTGTGACACCTTGATTGCAGACTTCTGGCCTCTAATGCTGTGAGAGAATAAACTTCCGTCGTTTTAAGTCACCAAATTTGTGGCCATTTGTTCCAGCAGCCCTAGGAAGCTAATCCACACATACACACACTTCAAACTTTTTAGGTTTCGGGAAAAACACTGCCCAAAGTTGTTAAGAAAATTAGGCATACTGTACATTGTAGAAGCCAGAGTGATAGAACCACCACAGTTCTCTTATCAAAAATCAAAGCACTTTTTATTTGAAAGTACTTTTTTGTAAGATACAGAGCTTGGTGGTTATATAAATTATATATGTCAATAAGGCAATCTAGGTTCATTGCTTGTTGTCATAATTTTATAGCTCTCTCTCTCTCTCTCTCTCTCTCTCTCTGGGTTCTGGCCACATTTCAGTAAAGGAGGAGGTTATATAAGCACTCTGGTTTGATGGAAAAGTAATTTTCTGATTGAGGTATAAACTGAAATGGCTCTTCCACTGGGCAGAGGCATTAATGCCATAAAACTGCATTGAAGGGACTATTAGAGGGTCACCATGACTGCTAGAGCTCAGGGCTGTTACTTTCTAACCATTATGTGCCTAATGTCATGTGTATTATGCTTTAATACCCATTTGAAAATTTGACCCCAGAAGGACAATTTTGTAGGATAGGTTAGGTGTCCCAGATCAGGTTTCCTAGAAACGGAGGCTGAGATGGGGTTTCTGGTACATGTGATCTTTTGAGAGAATGCTCTCAAGTGAAATGTGTAGGGGAATGAGGGAAGTAGACTAGTGCAGGGGAGGAAGCCAGGGGAAGATGTAGGCTCAGCGATGTCTAGCTCCAGCCTAACCCCACAGGAAGCTCTGGAGTGTGTGTGCACCACACAATCATCCCACCTTAACGCAAGAGTCCAGAGCTTTTAAAGCCTGTATTAACCACTCATTAGCTGCAGACCATGTTCCTCCCTGGGGTGGCATAACATCCCGGGCACCTCTGGGCAAGGAGGTTCCCTTCAGGCCAAGCTGATCTCCAGAGGTCGGTGTGTCTGTGAGCCACTGGCAACATTCCCAGCCGCCTGAAATGGGAGCACCAGCAGGTGACAAGAAGTGCTCAGGGCACCAAGAACAACCAAGGATATTTTTTTTTTTTTGAAATGGAGTCCTGCTCTGTCGCCCAGGCTGGAGTGCAGTGGTGCCATCTCAGCTCACTGCAACCTGCGCCTCCCAAATTCAAGTGATTTTAATGCCTCAGCCTCCTAGGTAGCTGAAATTACTGGCTCCTGCCACCACACCAGGCCAATTTTTGTATTTTTAGTAGAGACAGGGTTTCACCATGTTGGCCAGGCTGGTCTTGAACTCCTGAACCTCAGGTGATCCACCTGCCTTGGCCTCCCAAAGTGCTGGGATTACAGGCATAAGCCACTGCACCCGGCCTTCAAGTCACATTTCTAATCACACACTTGATCATTTCAATGACTACATCTGCCTTAAGAGAACTCTGAATGTTGGCATTACAGAGCAGTGTTGGAATGTCACAAATCTTGCAAATGTGTCCATCAAATACATTCCAATTTTAATAGGTTTAATCTGGAAAGAGGGTCTTTCATAAAGAAACTATTTTTGGAATACATGTGTAAGTAGGAACCCAAGCCCATAAGTTTGGCTGTTGCCATCGTGCTTCATCATGACCTTCATCATGTTTATTTTCATGGTCCATGTCTTTTTCTACTTTCTGTTGACCATGTGAAAGTCTGTCTGTGTCAGCATGGTTTGCCTTAAGTTTATAAGGTCCTCATAGGTATAGGTCATAACTGTTTATTGTTCTCTATCTAGCATGTTGCACAATTATGAGTTTAATAACTGCTTCTTGTTGATGTAGGGATGTAACTCTGCTTTTTGATTATGGCAATGATATTCTATTTAATAATTGGCCAGGCCTTAAACGTATGACTAAGGCATTATCCTGAGCAGGACCTGCAAATTCAAATACCTCCATGAGCCAGGCAGATAATGTAAAAGAGTGAACCAGGTCAGGTATAAAACAATAATAGAGTGACGAGCATAAAAGAATTTCAAATCAAAATGTTCCAATCACTTCACAGGCCACATGAAACACCTCTGCGAGTCAGATCTGGCCAATGGTTCACCAGTTAGTGGCCTAAAGGCTAGGTCCGAACTCAAAACCAGAAACTCAGGCCAATTACAGGTGTCCTGGATCTGCCTTATATTTGCCAAAAGCTATCATGACTTGTCCCTGGCTACCGTGGGTGATCTGAAGTATCAGACTTTTCAGTCATGCTGCCCTGCCTGTAGAACCAGACCTGGAGAGTTTGAGATACTTCCTGGCTTGCCAGGGAAATCTGAGTCATAGGTGCCCCATTTACTTAACACAACCACAGAAAAACACCTTTAAAGAGCCCATTTCCTAGCATAGTGCTCTATATCTAGGAGGTATTCCTTAAATACTTCTTGATGACACAAGCAAGCTAGTTTCATAATGCTTAATTTCAAAGCTTTATAATTCATCCACTGGTCTTCATTCTAAAAACGAAGTGTTCACAATTTACAATGCAGAGATTACGTATGCTATGCAAAGTGTTGACAAGGATGTGGAGAAATCAGAACCCTGATATGCTCAGACACTGCAGGTGTGAAAACAGTATTGGGGTTCCTCCAAGCTTAAACTTAAATTTCCCATATGACCCAGCAATTCTACTCCGACGTATATACCCAAGAGAAGGGAAAACATATGTTCACATAAAAACTTACACACAAATATTCACAGCAGCATTATTCATAATAGTCAAAAAGTAGAAACCATCCAAATATCTATCAATGGATGAATGGATAAATAAAATGTTGGCCAGGCACAGTGGCTCACACCTGTAATCTCAGCACTTTAGGAGGCCAGATTGCTTGAGTCCAAGAGTTTCAGACAAGCCTGGGCAATCTGGAGAAACCCTGTCTCTAGAAAAAATAGAAAAGTTAGCCAGGTGTGGTGGTGCACACCTGTAGTCCCAGCTACTCGGGAGGCTGAGGTGGGAGGATCTCTGGAGCCCAGGAGGTCAAAGTTACAGTGGGCCGTGATCATGCCATTGCTCTCCAGCCTGGGTGACAGAGCAAGATTGTGTCTGAAAAATTTCTTTTAATTAAATTAAAAATTTAAAAATAAAATGTTATCTATTCATGTAGTGGAAAATTATTCAACAGTATAAAGGAACGGAGTTTTGGTTCTGATAAATGTTACAACATGGATGAACCTTGAAAATATTATGCTAAGTGAAGGGGGCCAATCACAAAAGACCACAAATTTTATGTTTCATTTTATATGAAATGTTCAGGATAGGCAAATTCATAGACACAGAAAGTAGATTCGTGGTTACCAGGAGCTGGGGGGAGGAGAGAGGGAGGAGTGACTCCTAGTGAGTATAAAATTTCTTTTGGGGGTGGTGAAATGTTCTAACAGGTATGATGGTGATGGTTGCACAACTTTGTGAATATACTAGAAACCACTGAATTGTATACATTAAATGGATACATTACGTGGTTTGTGAATTATATCTCAATAAAGTTCCTATTTTAAAAAAGATTACATATGCTATGAAGGTTTTTGTCATAAGCACCAAATACTGTGTACATGAATTTACTACCATATTCTTTGGGAGGCCAAGGTGGGTGGATCACTGAGGTCAGGAGTTTGAGACCAGCCTGGCCAACATGACAAAACCCCTCTCTACTAAAAATACAAAAATTAGCCTGGCGTGGTGGTGCACACCTGTAATCCCAGATACTTGGGAGGCTGAAGGAGAATCACTTGAACCTGGGAGGTGGAGTTTGCAGTGAGCCGAGATCATGCCACTACACTACCTGCCTGCGTGACAGGAGCGAGACTCTGTCTCAAAAAAAAAAAATTTTTTTTAACTACCATATAACTTTCTTTTTTCTTTTTCTTTTTTTTTTTTTTTGAGACAGAGTCTTGCTCTGTCGCCCAAGTTGGAGTACAGTGGTGCAATCTCAGGTCACTGCAACCACCCCCTCCCGGGTTCAAGTGATTCTCCTCCCTCAGCCTCCTGAGTAGCTGGGATTACAGGAGGGCACCACCATGCCCGGCTAATTTTTTGTATTTTTAGTAGAGATGGGGTTTCACCATGTTAGTCAGGCTGGTCTCACACTCCTGACCTTGTGATTTGCCTGCCTCGGCCTCTCAAAGTGCTGGGATTACAAGCGTGAGCCACCGTGCCCGGCACTACCATATAACTTTCAACGCATTGTTCATTCATGGCACATAGTAGGCCATCAATAGATGTTTGTTGAAGGAATGGTGAATGGGTTTCTAAAAAGCTAGAATATTCAGTGAATTGGGCTGGAGGATTCTGGTTTAAATTGTTGGAGGCTATTCTGAAAATCCATGGATTTTCTTTCCTACAAGAAAAAAACTAGCATGAAGCCTAGCATATGGCATGCTCTCAATAAATAGCAGTTCCTTCCTTCTTTTTTCAAAACAGTTCTAAAATGTATTATTCTACTTTCTTAGTATCAACCTTTTCAGCTTTATAATGAATTATTAATGGAAATAGGAGTAAAAATTTTAAAGGACCAATCTTATTTGTCTCTAGTAGTGCGAGTCACATTCAGCTAAGAAATGGTTTTTCAATGTAAAAATTTGAATAAATGGGCTAGTACAGTGGTTCTCAGTGCATCAGAATCACCTGAAGAATTGAT
Organism: Cacajao melanocephalus; assembly: GCA_963573385.1. NCBI lineage: Eukaryota > Metazoa > Chordata > Mammalia > Primates > Pitheciidae > Cacajao > Cacajao melanocephalus. The sequence continues at coordinate 77,939 of CAUYLG010046265.1, forward strand.
CTGGGGTGGGACTCAAGAAGCTGCATTTCCAACAAGTTCTAAGGTAGACCAGCATTTCTTCCTCTTAAAAAAATTTTTAAATTTTTTGAAACCATCACAAAATTGCAGGGAAATCAGGGATACAATTCAAAGAACTCTTTCTACTGAGCCATTTGAGAGTAAATTGCTGACATCACCTTTGTGAAATTTCTACAAACAAGATATTCTACATAACAGAAATGCAACTATCAGAATCAGGAAAGAAACACTGATGCATTAGTACTATCTAATCTTCACACCCCATTCAAATTTTACCAGTTACCCCAATAACATTGTTTACAGCCTAATGATCCAGTTCAAAACCATGCATTGCAGTTAGTTGTATGTGTCTAGCCACGAAACAGTTCCTCAGTCTCTCCTTGACTTTCCTGACCATGACACTTTTGAAGATTACAGGCCATATTTTTTAGTGACTCTTAATTTGGGTTTGTCTATTTCTTCATGAATAGATTCAGGTTATGAATCTTGGGCAGGAATACCATAGAAATGCTTCTGTGTTCTTCTCAGGATATCGGGTGCCACGCGATAGTAATGTGTTGCATTTCTGATGATGCTAACTTTGATCATTTCTGCCAGTCTTCTCCACTGCAAAGCTACTCTTTTCCTCTTTGCAATGAATAAATATTTTGTGGAGAGATGCTTTGAAATAATCCAAATATCCCATTCCTCATCAAACTTTCATTTGTTTATTTTTAGCTCTATGGATGTGGTTTCCAACTTTATTCAATAGGGTTAGAATTCATCACTGTTATCATTTATTTTGATACTCAGATTGTCCTTCAGTAGGCTAGCGGGAGCCCCTCTACTTGGCTTCTATGCCTTTTGAAATTCCCCCATCACTCTCTGAGCACTTCCTGACTTTCTGGCACAACAAGATATCCCAGACTCATCTTGGACTTTCCCTGCTGCAGCCATGGAATCAGCCATTTTGCCAAGGAGTCATGGTTCCTCTTCATTGCAAATGGTGTTTGAAGCCAAAATCTATCCACTCAGTGTGCTTATTGCTCTTGGAGTGTTGTTGCTCTTAGACCTTTTCAGTGAGAGCTAGGTAATATACATACATATGTATGTTAGTCATTGATTGCTGTACAACAAATTACCACAAATTTAGCATCTTAAAACTGCACACCTTCATTACCTCACAGTTTTCGTGGCTCAGGAGTCCTGGCATGGCTTCGTGGAATTCTCTGCTTTAAAGTCTCACAAAATGTCAGCTGATGCTATGGTCTTATCTCAGGGTTCACGGGTTCATCTGAGGAAAGACGCACTTTCAAACTCATGTGGTGGCAGGATTCAGGTCTTTATGGGTGTGCTGAACAGGCCTCAGGTTCTTACTGGCTGTTGACTGAAGCCTGCCCTCAGTTCCTTGCCATGTGGGCCTCTCCATAGGGCAACTCATCACCTAGCAACTTGCTCCATCAAAGTCAGCAAGAAGGCCAGATTGTGGGTAACACCCCCCATGGGCACCAAGGAAGGAGAACTGTCCAGACCCCAGGCACAACTAGTGCCTGAAGAATGTCTTATTTATAGTATTATTGCTTAGCTGTTTCCTTTATATAATCCTTCATATATAATCATATATTAGTTTATAGACTTAGTGCTTGAAGTGTAACTTACTGCTCACATATATCTAGCTTACTTAGTTCTATATAGTTTTTCTATATAATTACATAGGTATTGTAGTCGGAGCTGTACTGACACATTTAGTGCTTTTAGTTTATAGTAGGAGGAATGCCTAGAGCAGTTATAGAATAGAAGCAGTACATGAGAAAACAGCCAGACCAGGACGAGAACCAAAGACCCAGGCGGTGGCATCCCTGCCTAAAAGGGCATACGCTGTATGGCAGGCTTGGAGCAAGTGCCTCTCCTCCTGATAAAGGAGTTGTAGTACCTTGCATCCAGTTCCTGTGGAAAGTAGGCCTCAGGCCTGAGATCCTAGAAGTAACCAAGGGAGAAGAACCCTCTGGTGTGACCAGTCACGGCAGCTGTACACCCTGTCAGTCTTTTCTAGCTTCTGTGCTAGTTCAAATAATCCTCCCATAAATATCTTAAGAGAAGGGCACAAGTCTGTCAGCTCCCACTGCATTAAGCTTACATTATCCTTCTATTAGAAATCCTTTGAAGTCTCCAGCCCCTAGAAAAGAAGTATTGTGCACGACATCTGTTGCACACAGCCCACCTCCTTGCCTTGGTGACCTAAAGGGGGTAGACCCCTTTTCTGTACACAACCCTCTACTACTGCACATGGCACAGCCCCCTGCTGCACACGGCCCACCTGTCTGCCCAGGTGACATAATGGGGTGGTCCCCTCACTTGTAACTCACATGATTATGTATGCCCTATTACTAAGCCTATAGATAATGACCTCATGACCCTGCCCCCTGCTTGTACCTAATAAATACAGATACTCTTGGGCATTTGGGGACCACCGCTGATCTCCACTCACAGGTGGTGTGGCCCCCCGAGTCCAGATGCTCTTCACCAGTTCTTCAATGTCCTGTCTCTTTACTTCTCAGATCCTGCACCTTAGCACAGCATTAGGGACACCCCACAACCCTGTGGGGCCTCCACAGCTCCTCACAGATGAGCTGGCTCTCATCTGTAATCGCAGCACTTTGGGAGGCCAAGGCAGGAGGACTGCTTGATCCCAGGACTATGAGACCAGCCTGGGCAACAGGGTAAAACCCTGTCTTGACAAAAAATACAAAAAAAATCAGCTGGGTATGGTGGCACATGCTTGCAGTCCCAGCTAATTGGGAGGCTAAGGCAGGAGGATTGCTTGAGCCCAGGAGGCAGGCAGAGGTTGCAGTGAACCATGATGGCTCCATTGCACTCCAGCTGGGGCTACAGAGAAAGACCTTGTCTCAAAAAAAAAAAAAAAGCAGAGGCTGGGCATGGTGGCTCACACCTATAATCCAAGCACTTTAGGAGGCCAAGGTGAATGGATCACCTGAGGTCAGGAGTTCAAGACCAGCCTGGCCAACATGGTGAAACCTCAACTCTGCTAAAAATACAAAATTAGCTGA
>CAUYLG010046266.1:0-177552 GCA_963573385.1 Cacajao melanocephalus
TGGAGGCATCACACTACCTGACTTCAAACTATACTACAAGGCTATGGAAATCAAAACAGCATGGTACTGGTACCAAAATAGAGATATAGACCAATAGAACAGAACAGAGGCCTTGGAGGCAACACCACACATCTACAACCATTTGATCTATGACAAACCTGACAAAAACTAGCAATGGGGAAAGGATTCCCTGTTTAATAAATGGTGGTGGGAAAACTGGCTAGCCATGTGCAGAAAGCAGAAACTGGACCCCTTCCTGTCACCTTACACTAAAATTAACTCCAGATGGATTAAAGATTTAAACATAAGACCTAACACCATAAAAACCCTAGAAGAAAATCTAGGCAAAACCATTCAGGACATAGGCATATGCAAGGACTTCCTGACTAAAACACCAAAAGCATTGGCAACAAAAGCCAAAATAGACAAATAGGATCTGAGTAAACTCCAGAGCTTCTGCACAGCAAAAGAAACAATCATTAGAGTGAACCAGCAACTAACAGAATGGGGAAAAACATTTGTAATCTACATACCTGACAAGGGGCTAATATCCCAAATCTACAAATAACTAACACAGATTTACAAGAAAAAAACAAACAAACCCATTCAAAAGTGGGTGAAGGATGGGAACAGACATTTTTCAAAAGAAGACATTTATGAGGCCAACAAACATATGAAAAAATGCTCATCATCACTGGTCATTAGAGAAATGTAAATCAAAACCACATTGAGATAACATCTCGTGCCAGTTAGAACGGTGATCGTTAGAAAATCTGGAGACAACAGATGCAGGAGAGGATGTGGAGAAATAGGAACACTTTTTATACTGTTGGTGGGAGTGTAAATTAATTCAACCATTGTGGAAGGACCTAAAAATAGAAATTCCATTTGACCCAGCAATCCCATTACTGGGTATATATCCAAAGGATTATAAATCATTCTATTACAAAGACACATGCACACATATGTTCATTGCGGCACTGTTTACAATAGCAAAGACCTGGAATCAACCCAAATGCCCACTGATAATAAACTGGACAGGGAAAATGTGGCACATAGACATCATGGAATACTATGCAGCCATAAAAAATGGTGAGTTTGTGTCCTTTGTAGAGAGATAGATGAATCTGGAAACCATCATTCTCAGCAAACTGACACAAGAATAGAAAATCAAACACCACATGTTCTCACTCACAGGCAGGTGTTGAACAATGAGAACACATGGACACAGAGAGAGGAGTATCACACACTGGAGTCTGTTGGTGGGGGAATAGGGGAAGGACAGCAGTGGGTAGGGAGGTTGGGGAGGGATAACATGGGGAGAAATGCCAGATATAGGTGACGGTGTGATGGAGGCAGCAAACCACATTGCCATGTAGGTACCTGTGCAACGATCCTGCATGTTCTGCACGTGTACCCCAGAACCTAAAGTGCAATAAAATATATATCTGTATCTATATCTATGTATATATTTCTTGGAAATGTCCTGTATTTTACCTAAAGTAATTAAATAATAACTCTAAGATGACTCTAAGTTAAAAATGAGTATTGTAATTCTTAGAACAAAACTACTAAAAATAATTTTTAAAATGGCTAAGAATCCAATACACTAAATAAAATAGAATCATAAAAAATGTTTTCCCATTTTTTCTCGCTGGGTCAGTGTCCCATTTTTTCTCCTTTACTTTAAAAAGAATGACAAAAGGAGAAACAAAAAATAAAATGAAAATAAAACAAATGGCAAAATAGCACACCTAAAAACAATCATATCAATAATAATATTATATGTAATAAACTGAATGATCCAATCATATGACAGGAATTATCAGGATGGATTTGGAAAAATTCAGTTGTATTCTGCCCACAAGAAAAGAATATACAATGCAGAAACATACATGGGTTGAAAATATAATATTAGAAATAATATTTCCTTAAAATAATAAACATCAGACAGGAAGAGAGATTATATTAATAAGATTTAAACTAGTCTTCAAGGCTAAGAATGTTACTAGAGAAAGAGAGAGAGGTCTTACAATGATAAACTCGCCAAAACATAAAGAAGTTATGAATACTATATTTGTGCCTAATGAGAGAGCTTTAAAACAGGAAGCCAAAACTGTCAGGATTTAAGAGAGAAATAGACAAATCTACAGCACATATTGGAGGTATTAATAGACATAGTTAGTGATATTCATGCATGTTTCTTTGTAACTAATTGGACAATTAGAGAAAAAAATAATTCATGATATAGTAGATCCTAAGGACATTATCAACCACCTTAACCTAATTGACATTTCTAGAACTGCTCATCCAGCAACTGCAGAATACATTCCTTTCAAGTGTCATAATTAAACCACATCATATTCTCCCAGTATTTCCCCTTCTCTGATGTTCACAAATCCTTGTCTGTTCAGCTGCAGTTTTTTTTCTTCATTTGACTAGAGCTTTTTCTCAAGCAGTGTTCTTTGAGGAATATCTTCCCTAAATTTTTGTATACTCTAAGGGTAGATTTTTTTTTTCTTTCTCATGGTGATAGTTGTATATGTGACCCTTCACTCTGAAACTCCTATTATAAACATTTTGTTTTGCACTACCCTACAATGTCTTCCAAGTTTCTTTTATGTCCCTCAGATGTCCCTTTTCTTTGCTGTATGCCTCAAAATAGTTTTAACTTGATTTTGCAGATCTCAGTTTCAATGGTGACCAAGCTGCTCTCCAGTGCATTTACTGAGTTATATAGTAAGAAAATCTTACTTTTTGTTTTTTAAAACTCTAGAAAGATATGTGTGTATGTGTGTGTGTGCATGTGTGTGTGTGTGTGTTATACTCAAACTCCTTCAGTTTGTGCACGCACTCTTTCTCTCCTTCTCCCTCTCCCACTCTGTCTCTTAGATTTGTGGCCCTTACCTGTATCTTCCTGGGGGTCAGAGTCCCATTTTTTCTCCTTGGACTCCCTCCCTCTAGCTGTTTGGCTACCCAACCCAACCTAGATGGTAGGTTGGTTGTGTTGTTTACTTGTTTTGTGACTCCGTTCCCTGCCCCACCCCTTCACAATTGCATAGAAGCTGAGAAAATGCCCTCTGTTTCCTGCTGAGCATTGGGAAAAGCTTTCAGGTCTCTGGCTAAGATTTCTGGCACATGGAAGACTCAGCTCCCCTCATCGGCTGATGAGGCTCTTGGCTTTTAATATAACGGAATAGAACAGAATAGAATATTTAATTTCTATTCTATTTTAATAGAATAGTTTCATAGCAACTGCTATGAATAGAGTACAGTACAGCTAATAGAATCTGTAATAGTCACATGATAGAGGAAGTGACTTGAAGGTCACATCTTTAGGTTCCTTTTGACTCCTTGGTCTGGCTATGATACTGTTTTCCTGTGCTTCTCTAGGGGATGAAGGACCGTAACACGTATTTCACGCTTTCTGCTAGGACCTCCAGGGACCTCCCCCCCTCATCATAATTGTAGGGGAGCTTTTTTCCTACCGGACATACTCCAGGGTCACATGACTGAGATTTATTTTACATGCCTCGCCCCTTGGGACACAATGCCATCCTGAAACTGAAGTTAAAATAGATTTGTGAAAAATCTGAAGCAATGAGGGGCGACCCTCAGCACATATGTTACATGAAATTATTTAGAATCGTGGACTCTTCAAAATCGACACGTAAAAGGTAAACTTTTTTGTATTATCTTGACCAGAAGTGGGAAGATAAGAATGAAAGAACAATGAAAGAGTTTTAGACGTCAGCAAAGTCTCATTTGAAATGAGGGTGGAGCTGTGAGACATGGGGAATTGCCGGAGCAATCATAAGAGATGGGGAAGGTCATTGAATTCACAGACGTAGTGGGAGTTTTGCTCAAGAAACAATTCCAGCACGGTTTGGATAAGGTGTCAGCAACAGAACCAGGACCATTAAATCTTAAGCTTAATAGAACCACAAATAACAAAGATGTTGAAAGAAAATCTAGTACATATTTTCGGTTTAGGATTGATTAAATATATTTAAATACTACATAAAATTATCTAGCATTTAATACAAATAACTCTAAATGCTCAGCAGTTAATCATACTATTCAAGTAAAGTAGAAATAAATATGCACATATATTCCATGTAAGGTGTTGAAATGATCTGAGACAATTTACTTCTCATAATGAATATTCCAATTAAACTTATCATCTCAAATATAATAAACATATATTAACAAGAAATTACTTTCTCTTTTATTCAAATTTTAGTTTGTGTCACTGGCTGTTAAAACCATCTATAGAAATAGCCTGCATATAGACTCAGGACAGAAGGAATAAAAGGATACAATATTGCTTTTCTTGTAAGAAAAATTTCTAGGGAAATGCCAAGTTGATATCAATGTAGAAAGAATATAGCAGGTGTAATGCATGTCCATTTAAATAAAAGGTATTGATCTCTACTTAATGTCAACTGAAAAGCCCAAGGATTGTTGACATTCTCTCTATTGGCTTTTTTTTTTCAAAATCTGTTCTAGAAGATAGCAATTTGTTATGACAATCTATTCTATTCATCATGACTAGAAAGTATCAGGCATTTGTCAATACGCATTCTGAGCAGTGTACTCTTTGTGCAAGGGGCATACTGTGGATGAAAATTTGTCTGCAAAATCAGCTACTTGATACACTAAGTATAATACCACATTTATACCTTTTTTATTGAAATTACAAAATGCAAGAAGAAATTTTGCTATTTACTGTGTGCATGTTTATCCATTTTCTTCGTTACATTGTATGCTGGATTGTACTTTGGGAACCATAAAAAGTGAATGGCAATAAAATGCATGTACATAAATTCAGACAAACTTACTTTAATTATAGAAAGTTTCTGAATTTTCTCTAGATACAAGTTGTATGAATCAAAATCGTCTACATTATTCTGTAATAACAAGCAATCTCAGTGAAGTAGCCTCAGAAATAGGGTGTTCCCACACAAAGTCCACTTTGTATCTTGTGAACTCTCAGGACAGCTTACTCCACGCGTTAGCTGGGTATTCTAGGCTGCTTCCACTGAGACGCATGGATAGGCACGTCCATATCAGTAAGTGGTTCTATGGTCACTGTAGCTTGGGAAGAGCCAACTAAAGAGGTGAGCAGCGGCTCATAGGTGCTTCTACCTGGGAATGACTTATGTCACTTGTTGCTTAGGAAATAGGATCTCAGCTGCCAGGACAAGTCACATGCACTTACCTTCAAGGAGAAGAAGGAGTGCAAGAATCCCATATGCCCCAGTATAAAGGAGAGCTGGATGTTGATGAGCAGTAGTTATCTACTTTCTCTTATGCTCTTCTGAATTCTTCTCTCTCTCAAGATCACCAAAAACCATTCCCTATCCCTTTCAAAACCGTAACAAAATAACAGTTAACTTTTGCCCAGGTTTTTCTAAGAGTATGATACTGTGCCAAACATTTTTGATATATTATTTTACTTAGTCATTAAGCAAGTTTATGAGGCCAATGTATCATCATCTCCATTCTGCAGATGATAACCCTTTCATATCATTTAGTGTGCCTGCAATTAGGCTTCAAAGCCACCTATTTTTTCTTGTTTCAAGGCTTAATGTCCATGCCATGTCTCAAATGGTAATTTGCTTCAATTTCCCTATTCTTAGCTGCTTGAGCTATTTTATTTTAAAACCTAGCGTTATAAAGTGCTTAGGAAACGATATTTGAAAGTGAAGAATGGGAAAAAAAGAATTAGAAGCTGATCTATAACCCATTTTTCTCTATTATATGAACACCAAGAGTGAGAATAAAAAGAAAAAAAAAGACTAACAGGTCTTTTTAAAAACATATTAATATAAATTATTGATAGCATTTTCTAATAATAGATAAGGAAGAGTCATTATCAAAAGAATGTTTTAGCAGGTTATATATGGTCTGCTTAGATTTTTTTATAGTAAACCAAGCAGAAATTTATGAATTTGTGGAGCATGACCCACTAAAAATATCAATGACAGTTATGTATTTTTGAAGGCAAAAAATAGAGATATTTTATGACCAAAATAGTTCCCTTTGTATACATATCTCATGAAACATCATTTAGAGATCTCATATATTTACTTTTGGCTATGAAACATTCTGAAGCACCAGGTGGTCTCAGATTGCATGCTTCGGTGTGTCTCAAAGTTATTTATGCCTATCCTTTGGTTTACAGTAAGGTTTGATGCAGCTTAAAATCTCCAATTCTTATGTGTTCGATTTAACTATCTCATACATTATGTATTTTAATGTCTAATCAATTTTATTACCTCTCACGTTATTAACACTTAAGAAATAGGATTTTTTTTTCCTGCTTTGGAACTATCTAAAGGTAAAAAGCAAGACTTTTTAAATTTCTAAACAGGGCAACCAGAAATCTCTGGGCTGCCTCCTGGGCAGACCTGGATGCCTGTTAAAGGATCTGGGGAGTCAGGAAAACTGAACAATTAAACGTAGTGGAGAGTAGAATATTTTGAGTCAGGGAACTTGCTTATGTTCTGGGTCAAGGCAATACATTTTTTAAAACATTACTTTTATGTGCAATGAGTAGACACGTAAAACTTACCTTGGAGAGTTCAGCTCCTTGATACCTGAAAAATTCCCTGTTTTACTGTCTTTCCTGTGTTTTGCTGGCAATATCTTAACGTATGTGCATGATATTGATTCCACTCGTGTGATGCTCAAAATTGAATAAACAAGTTCCATAGAACAGACCACTATTCCCACAGCCATGGCAAGGCAAGCCTGCCTGGTGCCCTTTCCTAGGCTACAGTGTTGGTGCCAGGATTTACCTGGCAGCTCTGGAACTCACACGTGCCACTTTGCACTGACCAATGACTGTGTGCTGGCCCTGAACACCTGGCTGTTTACTACATCTGGAGCACTCCGGAGACTGCTCTGGGCTTCAAGATCACACCCCACACTCTCCTAGTCTCTCACACGTGTTCTTTTCAGCTCTTCTTCATCCCCTGTTCTCTCTAAAGCCCTGACATACACAAAAGATATGAGAATTTTATTGTTCTTAGCAACATTTTGAAAAGTCTGTTTACCAATCCCTGTAGATAAAGAGATGCAGTACTTAAAACTGAGATGCCTGATTTCCTGTCTTGGTAAGGAAGGGCACGTCTTTCTCTACCCCATCCCAAAGACTGTGTGCTAGAAAAGAGAATAAATCCAAATTTAATTCTTGGCTTCTCTTTCTATTAATGATGTCTTTGAGAGATACCATTTCTACACATATGGAAAAATGAGTCCTGAATTTCTCAAAATAATGGTAACTACTAGCAGACAGAGGCACTGTTTTGCATGACGTAGTTTTCCGTAAAGAGCTGCATCTGGTCTGTGAATGAAGTATGTCGTCTTTATGGATTCCCACAAGGGTACAGATAAATTTTCCTTTAGTTGAATAACACATGTACCACACTTCATAATAACCTTGAATATATCACAAAGCCTGCCCAGAAGCAAACTATAGTCAAATAATTTGGGGAGGATGCATATTTATAGTTTAGTTATAGTTGGAATACATAATAGCATATTAAAGTGTTGAGAAGGATTGAGTGAAACAACTTTTTTTGTTGTTTTAACTTACTAAATCCTACAATTCTTTCAATGGGGACCACTGTTTGTTATATCAGGGACAAGTGAGTTTTTTCTTAAAGGGCCAGAAAATAAATGTTCTAGGTTTCGCTGTCAAACAAACATACACCAAAAGCAGAGGCGTTAGCGTAGGTACTAAAATAATCATTTAAAATACAACCCTTTGAAAAAAAAAGTATTATGTGTTTGTGGGCCATAGAAAAAGAGAGAGTCAGTCAAGTGGGGCTCACAGGACATAGTTCACCATCCTTTGGAGTAGAAAACATCCACTGACATATTGGAGTAGAGTTTCTGGAATATGCACCATGGAATACTTGCTAAGTCCATCTTCAGTCATGAAACGGTAGGATTGAAGTCAAAAATTGCTCAAGTGTTTGGAAAATTCTTGCACAAAAAGTTGATTTTCATTTTTGATGTTGTTCATTCTCCTGATACTTGAAGACAGACAAACATTTCTCTGCTTAAAATTACATATTGTTCATCCAATTATAAAAGGATTACATACAAGAGAATAAAAAGAGAAAACAATCACACATCTCAGAGGTAAATATTCTTAATACGGTAAATTTTTTCAAGCTTTTAAACTCATATTTTAAATGCCAATATAGAATCTTTTGGCAGTACACAATCCATGTACTTGCACGTTCTGATGATTGAAATAAAGTCTGAAGAATGATTTATGTATAGGTTAGAGAGGTGCGGTAAGATAGCTGGAGTGTAGTGGAGACACAGTAAGAGATGCCAGTGACTGATTTTCCATTTTGATGAATTTTTTCACCAGTTTTAATTTTTTTCTCTAAATTTCTGTTAATCAAATGAGATGTGAACTGGAGCAACCATTAAGCAGACAGCAGTGACAAAAGTGAAATCTCTTTTTATACGGCATAATAGAACTGGTGAAATTCACTCCGTGCACTACATCCTCTGAACTGACATGTGCTATCAGCTCAAGGTAGCCTCCAGTCAAGCAATGGACTACCCGTTTCAGACACATGCTTTAATTATTAGGGAGCAGCTTCTTCTACCTGATTTGCAACACATTTTCTTTATAATGAGCTAAAACCAAATGCAACAAATAATGGAGTTCACTGCCATAGCCGCAGGCTGCCAAAGTCTTCTCCATTTCAAGGCATTTTGCGTTTTGTCAAATGCATTCTGCCTCCTCATGGCCTCGCAACCACTAGATCACGGTGAGATTCTGCACATTGCCACAAGTGTCTTCTCAAGTTTTTTACTGAGACGTTATCAAAGTTGCAAATATATATTGTGTTTTTAAGATTCAAAATGTATGTGCACGTCAGTAATTATTAATGATTATTATAATGATTAATTACAATAAGGACTGCTTCTTGGCCGTTTGATGGAACATGGTCGGCTGGTGAGTTTTACATCCGTGGGTCTAAAAACGGACTCTTGAAAAGCTCTCTAAATACATTTCCCTGCGTGTTCAAAAACAAGGGAACAGTGCCAAGGAAAGAGAGACGAAATCCTGCCAAGAACCTAAAACAGACAAGGCTGCCAACAATATATTAAGCACAAATAACAAAGAAATGTGGTGTGTATGGCTCTGTCCTGCCAGCTTCATGAGGTCCCCGAATTTCTTTCAAATTCTAATGTTGGCAAAGGGGGAAAAACACATAGAGCAGACTGAAAGGACCTGATTCCCCAGGCCACATTTCAGGAAAGCAAAGTGAAGGTTAAGCATCTGCAACAGAAAATAGTTTCGAAAATGAATTTTAGTTAAAAGAAAGATGAGAGAGGGAAAAGAATTCTCAGGGAAATACTGAGGCAGCAAGCCTGATTACACACCCCTGATTACACACTGTGTGTTACCACATTTCCTAGCACAGACTTGTGCTTGTCAGTTGAGAGGGTGGGGTTTGCAGAAACTTTAGCTTTTGAACTTTAAGAAACAGGGAGCTGGCTACATCCAACAGAAAATGCCTCAGAATGATTAATGATTCCTGTGATGTGCTGGTGACAGGCCCTGTTAGGGGCTCCATTACCAGGCCACTCAGACTCTGCTCAAGTGCTCGCCGATGGGCAGATCTTAACCAGCCCCCATTTTCCAGGCTCTCCAGTTCATTTTCAGCTTTCATGTGGAGTTCACATTGAAGGATAATGACCCCACGTTTTTGTCACAAAAAGTGACTGAGCAGCTGGGAGGAAACAAAAATGAGCCTTATTTACTTTTTAAAAGATAGGCTGATGACTTAAGAATGTAGCCATTTGTAATTTCTCCATGTCTGCTTTGAACAGAGACAACGGCGCAGAAACATTAACTTCCATTCAGGTGGCCAGTAATGGGCCACCAGGCTGAGATAATCCTGGGGCATCAGATGCATGCCATGTGTGTCAGTTGGTGAGATTCTTAGGTCTTAGGTCCTGGTTTCTGTCTCTAGATTAAATGTAACTAATATTTTGATAATGGGATGAAGATTGGCAGAAAAGATTTACCATTGCACAGTGAGAAATCTAAATCGTTAGCTTAGGTAGAAGTTGGTCAAAACTTTATGTGCTATCCATTATTTACCTGTGTAATTTGTAACTTCCTTGAAATTGTTTTTCTTTCAATGTATTTGAACTAATGTTTGGTCCTGGTTTCTGTGTCTAGACTCAACGTAGCTAATATTTTGATGACTGAATGAAGACTGGCAGAGAAGAGTTAACATCACACAGTGAGAAATGTAAATTGTTAGCTTAGGTAGAAGTTATGCTATCCATTATTTACCTGTGAATTTGTAACTTCCTTTAAATTGTTTTTCTTTCTATGTCCTTGAACTAACGTTTGATGCATTTTTCTGTTGCTGTTCTTATGTCATGGTTCATGGATGCTTGATGGAAATAAGCATTTGAGAATATGAGAACAATCAGCAATATGCAGGAAATCATTGAGAACACAGGAGATAAAGCCGGCCTGTGGCTGAGGGGGAAGGAGAGACGAGAGAAGCGTTGTGAAAGATGTCAGAGCAAACCTCAAGCAAGTGCCACCCAACTTAGAGCTGTGGATTGACATTTGTCATTAGGTGACACCTGTGGTTTCCTGATCTCCAACTCCACTCCTGTCAAGTCAGCCGGCCTAAGGCACTGAACCTCGTCATCGGAACCTCAGAGTCCAGCAGCTTGAGAACAGCATAACCCCACTGCTAGGTGAGTTTCAAGTCCTCACTCCCTATAAATTTCTTCAGATCACTGCTCCCTCGACTGACTGTGCTTCCTCCCAGGTCCTCAGTTTCCTTGGGCAATTGCCATATCCTGTCAGTTGTAGACACTATGATTGGTCATCTGAGTGACTATTTCAATTAAACTTGCGTTTCCTCCTCTGTTTGCAATAACTCTCATGCACAACTCTAGCCTAAAATCTATGTTGCCCTCTCTGTTCTTATCTCCAGGACAGCAGAACACTAAATATTAAGTTCTTCAATAAAAAAAAAAAAACCTGTAATCATGAAAATCAGTCCACTACAAATTCGTGCTCACTCCACATGGCTCTCAGCTGCTGTGGAGCCTCTCTCTTCCCTTCAGTACTCGCAGATTTGCAACGTTGTTCTCAGGCTTCCTTCGCACCACTAAATTATCTCATTAAGTCAGGACCATCTGGTGGGAACTCCTTTAACTACCCAGGGCCCAGGAAAAATAAACCACATTTATCCATGCCTCCTTTCCCCATTTCCTTTTTCAAGAAGAGACCACCTCCTCCCAGTGTCTCTCTCCCTGATACCACATCATCCTCTCTTGTTCGGGATGCTTCTCCAAAGGGTGTGGTCTCAGGTCTCCATACCGTCTTATGACTGAGTCACTCCACTCGGCTTACAAACCTCTTTGTTGCCTATTCCAGACACTCCGAGTTTCCCCTGCATTCCGTCTCCCTTCAGCATGCAACACTGTTCATGAGGCTTTTTGTAAAGCCCCTGCTTCCCTGTCCTCCTTAGATCTTCTGCTTCTACTCTGGCCAGTTTTTCTCTGTCTTCTGCTTCTCTCTCCCTTGACCTATGACTTCCTTCCTCCTCCTGCAGAAATGTGATCTGCAGCTCCTCTTCTCTTTTCATCAGTGTGCTCACTCCTGATGCTGCTGCTCCTGCAGCTACTGCCAAGCCTCACTTGATAGACAGTACTCACTCCATGTGGGGCAAGAATAAAAATCAGCAAAAATGGACAGTTATAAACAAATGTCCTTGCCCATAAGATTTATGTAATAGTACTTTATTCATGTGTTATATTGCTAAGGACATGGAGACTATGGCAGATGTAACATAATAGTTGTGATGGACATATACGGCATTTCTTGTAGCTTAAACTACATCTAAATTATTATATTTGAAAAATAATATATGAGATACATCAATAATTGATGTCACTATTGAAAAGATACACACAAAGCATCTTAAAATAATGTAAATTCGAAAACCTGCTAACTATGATAAATATAAACAAAATTTGTACTACAAGGTTGTTCTTTATTTTTGAAATGTAAATGATACCTTAAGATTTTAGCTAAATAGCATCACGAATAGATGCAAGATAATTTCGAACACTGTTCTCTTTTTCTTTTGAACATGTTACCACAAAAGACTCTACAGTGTTATTTACCTGAGAATATATGTGCAATATATACAAGAAAATATTGATAGTCTTCATTTATAAAGGTTGCTTGCAAATCAATTACTCAATAAGACCTCAAGAATACTTGAACAGGTAATTTGTAGAAAAAGAAATAAGGCTAGCCATGAATATAGAAAGATTTTCTATCACCGAGAAAATCAAGAATGTGCCACCTTAAAACTAAGAGCTTGTTAATAAGTTAGCATGGGAGGATGCTTTCACAGTAATGGGTAGGCCGGGTATGGTGGCTCATGCCTGTCATCTCAGCACTTTGGGAGGCTGAGGCAGGTGGATCACGAGGTCAAGAGTTTGAAACCATCCTGGCTAACATGGTGAAATCCCGTCTCTACAAAAAATACAAAAAATTAATCCCAGCTATTCAGGAGGCTGAGGTAGAAGAATCGCTTGAACCCAGGAGGCGGAGCTTACAGTGAGCCAAGATTGTGCCACTGCACTCCAGCTTGGATGACAGAACAAGACTCGTCTCAAAAAAACAAAAACAGAAACAACAACAACAAAAAAAGCAGTAATGAGTAAAGCAGCATAAATGGTGTGGTGATGCACCAAATAAATCTGGCCCTGCTGATTCTTTTAAAAATATTTTCTAAGAAAAACATAAGTAATATGTACAAAAATGCTTACAGCAAAGATGCTTATGACAGCATTATTTTAAATAATGGAAAAAATGAGAACAATACATGCATGCAATCATATCTTTTGAAAGAGTTAGAAGTTACTGAAAATGTTGTAGAAGAATATGACATCGAATCCTATTCATAATACACTCATGTGAAAAAAAAAAGTGTTTCCAAGCTCTCTGAGGTGGGCTATTATATACAAAATTTATAAACTACAAAATATTTCTTTGACTTTAGAACTTCATCAAAATCTTGTATGTTCTTAATGCACAATTTTTACTAATGAATTAGTTATTGCATGTAAAGTGCCTGCCTAGCATAATGTAGACAATGTAGTGTATGGTAATAGTCATCATAATACTGAAAGTAAAACCATAGGCAACACATTTTCTTAAAAATTTAGTTTATTTAATTCGAGTGTTTGACAAAACAATTAGCATCTTCAGAGAGGAGACTTCTATACTAACAAAATTATTTAATGTTGAATATTTTTCTCAATCAAAATTATAAATGAGGCCACTCATCGCATTACACACATATAATGCTTTCATCTTCTCTTCTATTGGTTGCTATCAGAATACTCCACAATCCACTGAAAAAAAATCCTACAACAATGATCAGCTTATTCATTTTGACCTTAAGTTGTTGCTTTTGTAGTGCTGTATAGAATTACTCAGGTAGGCAGAAGCAGTGTCTTCATGGATCATGTATGTTGTGTTTTGTATATTTAACTATTTACAAAATGTATAGATATAATCAATAAGAATTATCAATAAGAATAAATTAATAAGGATAAACTGTAAATAATAATCAGTAGGAATAAACTATAAATATAAATACTTTAATAAATATATACATTAACCAATGTTCAAATGAGTGAAATTAAACATGTGACATACCATACAGAAAATTATAGAAAAATAGCAAATTGGTATGTATTTGATATATATATACTTATATAGAGATATAACAATAACAAATAATGAATAAATAATATATTTTAAGTTGTATTTTCATCATGTAAGAATGTCAAATAGATACATAAAGCAATAGTGTAGTTAAATTCTACTTGATATAATACATCTGGTGATGAGGAAGGGCTAATATAAAGTTCGTAAGACTACAATAACCAAAATGCTCATATATCTTTACCATGATTGACAGTTTCCCAAATGAAGAAACCAAGAATACACTATTAAGTGTTGGGCTCTATGTTTTATATACACACACACACACACAGACACACACACACAAACACACACTTTTCATAAAATCTCTTAGGTTTTTGTTATTTGGTCCATAAAATTAGGCTTAGATTAATGAACTGAAGCAAAATCATACACCAAGTGAAAAAGTTAATATGAAAATCTAGTTATAACATTGCACCTTTATGCATTATTTCAAAATTGTGCTGAGAATACCAAAGGCACTCAATAAATCCTTGTTGAGAGTATGAATAAATGAATGCTAATTTTAGTTTGCTCTTATTTGCCATATTGGAGTTGTTGGAAATCTATTTATTTACTTCAGGTCCTGGGGAGCCTGAGGAACAAAGGTATTAAGGGTATGGCTGAATGTTACATGCTTCATTTCTCATTTCTTCGTTTGGCCCATGACTGAAAGACTAAATATAAATATCCTCAATTTACAGGGTCTTTGGTTCCTAAAGATAGAATAATGACTCTTCCTTATGAATCATGATTTAGATTGTTAATACAGTACTGATACCTCCCTCCAAAGCAACAACAAAAAATCACTCAGAAATGACAAGATCTTCCAGAAATAATTTTAAACATTTAAACAAAATTAGTTATAAGATTGTGTAAAAATTAAGTGTTAAATGAAAAGCAGAAAACAAATCAATGATACTTTCATTCTTAATGTTCAGGGAATAAAATCCAGTATTAGAAAATGCGGAACTCAGCGTCTGTAAACTAAGCTCAATTTACTTTTGGAAAATTTTATAATATTTTCTCAAATTGACCAAAAGATAATATTAGGAATATGAGATGAGAATAAGTATCCAAAAATATGTCACGAAGAAAATAAATTTTCTTTCTTCTTACGTTGACCCAAGATTTAAAGCACTGGCCATAAACCATCTGAAAGACCTTTGGTTCTTAAAGCTGTTACTTCATAGACATATAACCAAGTATTGGTTCTGCGCATTTGGTTTGTTAAGTCATCCATGTAGAATACTGAATAGAAACATCCCAGTCTGTAATAGATGAAGTTGATTGTTTTTGCTGGCAGATGTGAGAGAGCATGATTGTTCATTACATGGTTGGCTTAATTGGTTTTCTCCTGGAATACATGGATGACATTCTTTTAATCTGTTCCATACAGAGTACTTAAATCAAAGCCTCTGAATTATTGTTTAATTGTTAGTATATTTTAGATAATGGTTACTTTCTGGGATTGGTCTATGATAAAACATTTGTTTGTCCTTTACACAGGGATTAATGTGGGGCAGAAAAGGTCATCTCTGTTATTTTCAAGCATTAGCCACTTATTATTAGTAAAGTGTTGAAGTGAGAGTTCACTGATTTTAAAAATCAAATACCGTAATAGGACACAAAATTTAATGGAAATATTCTCTCTTAGGAGAATGATTTTTGTTGTCATGCTATATACAGTAGAAAGGTCGAATAATGGATGTGAATAAGTATTACAACTAACAGTGATTTATGATGAGATATCTGAGAAATAGGCTCTGCTTTGAGAAAAAAATCAAAATCTCTGTTTTAAACTAGCATTATTTTTGTCCTGTAACTAGAAAATTAATAAACAATGTTTGCAAAAGGACTTTGAGTGGCGATTTTTGTGATTATGGTTCAAATGGTAAGACAAAATCTAGGCTAGAGAGGAACACTTTAACATTACGTTTTAAAATCACATTTGGAAAACAGCCTCTCTTCAGTTTTCATTAAAAGTTGGATGAAGACAATAAAACAAAATAAGAACTCAGAAGAACCCTAAACATAGACCAACAGATAACCTATACTCAGAACCTACAAGGACAGATTTTCCCTTAACTTAATAAAACTGGGCTACCTTGTAACTTGTCTCAAAACTATCACATTCAAAACAAAACCAGTATGATACAAACAAAAGAATCAAACAGCAACTTAAATGTTAACTGCAGCTTTACCAAGGGCACCTCCATAAAATAGCAACTTCTGATTCACAGAAGAATGACTTACAATCACCTTTATTCACCTGCATGTCCCTGAATCTTCACAGAAATGGTTCATGTCTCTCCTATATTTCTCTCATACTCGGAAAACCTGAGTCCACACAGCCCCTGCAAACCCGGGCTCCCATTCTGTGCATGATCTGACTGTCATTTGATTTAAATATAAATTAATTTAGTCTCTCTTGGTCATTTAAATGTTGTCATATATTCAATAGTCCACATTAAAACAAGGACCAGGAACTAAACAAATACACATGATTATAATTTCTTTTTTTTAAATTTATTATTATACTTTAAGTTCTGGGGTACATGTGCAGATCGTGCAGGTTTGTTACATAGGTATAGCAGTGTTTTGCTGCATCCATTGCCCCATCATCTACGTTAGGTATTTCTCCTAATGGTATCCCTCCCCAGTCCCCCACACCCTGCTATTCTTCCCTTAGCCGCCACCCCCCAGGCCCCAGTGTGTGATGTTCCCCTCCCTGTGTCTGTGTGTTCTCGTTGTTCAACACCCGCTTATGAGTGAGAACATGCAGTGTTTGGTTTTCTGTTCTTGCATCGGTTTGCTGAGAATGATAATTTCCAGTTTCATCCATGTCCCTGCAAAGGACATGAACTCATCTTTTTTATGGCTGCATAGTATTCCATGGTGTATCTTTGCCACATTTTCTTTATCCAGTCTATCATTGGTGGGCATTAGGATTGGTTCCAAGTCTTTGCTATTGTGAACAGTGCCACAATAAATGTACTTGTGGGTGTGTCTTTATAAAAGAATGATTTATAATCCTTTGGGTATACACCCAGTAATTCGAATTTCTAAAAGGCAAGGGAAAGTACATTTCTGTTCTTGTTTCATTCCAGTGAGCATAACTGTTGAGAATATTCCCAACCAGTGCACTACCCAAGTGTAACCTCAAATGCCCATCAAAGATAGACTGGATAAAGAAAATGTGGCATATATACACCGTGCAATACTATGCAACCATCAAAAAAGGATGAGTTCATGTCCTTTGCAGCATCATGGATGAAGCTGGAAACTATCATTCTCAGCAAACTGACGTAAGAACAGAAAACCAAACACCACATGTTCTCACTCACAAACGGGTATTGAACAATGAGAACACGTGGACACAGAGAGGGGAGCATCACACACTGGGGCCTGTTGAGGGATAGGGGGGCTAGAAGAGGGATAGTGGGGGTGGGATAGAGGAGGGATAGCATTAGGAGAAATACCTAATGTAGATGACAGGAGGATGGATGCAGCAAACCACCATGGCACGTGTATACCTATGTAACAAACCTGCACATTCTGTACATGTACCCAAGAACTTAAAGTATAATAAAAATAAAAATAAATAAATAAGGCATAAATGAAGTAAAAATATATAGTAATTTTAAAAATTATATAATATAAAAGAAGGTATGAAAGTAGAAAAAAGGAACAAATAAAAGTAAAATAGAAAATAACAAGCAGCATGATAGATTTTAATCCAAAAATATGAATAATCATATTAAATGTAAATGGTTTAAACCTACCAATTAAAAAGAATTCAGATTTGATTAAAAGCAAGACCCAGCTATGTATACTTTATAAGAACTCTACTATAAAGAAAGAAACATCCACTTAAATATAGATAAAAATAAAACAGTGGAGAAAGATATTCCATACAAATACCAAGAAAGCTGGATTGGCTATATTAACATTTAAAAAATATATCTCTAAAAAAATTATCAGAAACAAAAGACATTTAACAATAATAAACATGTCAATTATTAAATATACATATTTAATAAGATTTATTTCTAGTGTTTGATATTAATATTGCAATATTGTATTGTATTATAAATCCAATTAAAGATGAACAATATTTCCCAATTGTATATTCACAGATTGAAAGATTCAATATTGTGAAGATGTCAATATTCCTCAAATTGTTCTATAAATTTATTTCAATCTCAACCAAAATTCAAAATCCAAGAAAGATTTTTTTTAGAAATTGATAAAATGTTACTAAAACTATAGAAATGCAAAAGCACAAGATTAATGAAGATGGTCTGGAAGAATAAATCTGGGGGATTTATATTCCAAAAATCAAGACCTAACAGAAAATTATATTAATTAATACAGTTCATGGTGGTTGATGCTATATTCTCTTCTGGAGAAAAAAAAAAGTGTAGATGGAATACTATCTCAGACAAAAGACAAAAATTAAATTCCAGATGGATTTCATATTTAAACTGATATTAAAATGAAAATACTTTAGCGGGAAACAAGAGAACATCACCCTGACTTTGGAGTTGAGGCTGATTTCTTAAAGAAATAGGAAAAAAGCAGTAACTACAAAAGAGGAAAAATATGTACTGAATTATATTACAAATTATTTAAAGTGATTAAGATATTGCAAAAGCAAGCCCCATGATGGGAGAAGATCTTCTAAATACATATAGTTAAGAGGCTGATCTCGAATTCATAAAGAATTCTAACAAGCAAGTAAGTCTAAAACGGACAATCTAATTAAAAAATGAGCAAAACTTGAAAAGACATCTCATGAAACAGAATATTCAAATTTCCAACAAACATATTAATTTGCTCATCTGTTAGTCATCAGGGAA
The DNA here is from genome assembly GCA_963573385.1 of Cacajao melanocephalus. Classification (NCBI taxonomy): domain Eukaryota; kingdom Metazoa; phylum Chordata; class Mammalia; order Primates; family Pitheciidae; genus Cacajao; species Cacajao melanocephalus. The sequence continues at coordinate 18,661 of CAUYLG010046266.1, forward strand.
ATAAAAATGATAATCATAGTGGGATACAAGTACACTACTACCATGTTAGGTAAAATGGAAAATACACTAAAAACATTACCAAGTGTGTCAAGAAGGTAATACAATTAGAACTGTCCTATAATGCTAATGGGTGGGTAGACTGGGAAAACTATTCTAGAAAATTGTTGGGCAGTATCTGCTGATGGGAAACATATGCAAATCCATGACATAGCAATTCCATCATGAGGTATATGCTTAACAGAAATGTTCACCTGAAGACATGCACAAGAATACTCGTGGCAACATGGATTGTAACAGCTATGAAAGAAATTTGATCATATGCATTAATGCCTTACAAGATCCATACTCACACATTAGCACTATTTACAAAATCTCTCTTAAATAGAAATATGAAAAAAAAAACTATGGAATTATTTATAAAAACAAGATCTGGAATATAAATAGTAAGGAGAGGATTATCATGATAGAGATTTATTCTTAAAATATTATACAGTCATTAAAATCATGCTCACAAATATTATTTAATATCAAAGATTAATGGTTTTCAAAATGTGACCTAAGAACCCCTAAAGAAAGCGCAATGGACTTTCAGAGGTTTTTGTGGGATTAATATTAAATATTTTCTTTTTCACTCCTCTCACTCTCTCACAGAGGTACAGAGTTTACTGCTATGATTCGTGAGATTCCGTATTTGCAACTAACTTTTTATATTTATTTATTTAAGATAGAGAGTCTCTCTCTGTCTTCCAGGCTAGAGTGCAGTGGCACTATCTTGGCTCACTGCAGTCTCAACCTTCTGACTTTTAAGAATCTTCCCACCTCAGCCTCCCAAAGTGCTGGGATTATAGTTTTGAACCACTCCTCCAGTGGTTAACCTTTAAGAAACTGCTAACTATTGACTTTGGGTTATTTATACACATCACAATTATCTGGAAAGGCAAATAAAATGCTCCTTCCTTTTACAAAAATGTATCAGTGTGAGGCCAGTTATTTTTAGTATATAATATATATATAAATAAAAGCAATATATTGCACTACATTGAATGCAGAAGTGGACATGGAAATTCAACTGTCTTCTTTTAAGCCAGATATTAAAGAGATTTGCACAAATGTAAAAGAATGACCCCTTCCCACTAATACTTTGCTTTGAGAAGCATAGGTATCAGAAGATACATTATTTTTGTTAACATGTAATGGATTTATTATTACTCAGTGACTAAATACATATTTTATGTTTAAATTCTGATATGGTAAAGTCATTGATATAGCTGACATAAACCAAAGTTCTTGGTGGACTCAATAACTTTTAATAGTGTGGTTACAGAGATTAGAATCATTAAGAGCTACTGACACAGGTAGCAATATTACAAAAAGTTTATGTAAACACACAAGGTATAAATTGAAGGCCTGGATTTTTCCAATGCCATGGCAGGTGACCTGGGGATAGGTTGCTTCTTGGAGACTCTGTTTTCTTGCCTTTGAAGTATGAAAAGAAACATCTCTATCTGGTGTGTTTTTTGTGACAATGAAATAAAATACCATATTTGACTTTGGCATATTACAAATGCTCATTTTGTATCTCTACTAATAATTAGTGTATGTTGGATTAGAAAATATTTAAAATTAATTTTTCTTTATACATAAAAATGTCTTTTGCTAAAATGAGAATAGTTTGGCTGGATGTGGTGGCTCACACCTACAATCCCAGTATTTTGGGAGGCTGAGGTGGGAGGATCACTTAAATTCAGGAGTCTGAGACCAGGCTGGGCAACATAGTGAGACTCCATCTCTACAAAAAATTTTAAAATTAACTGGGCATGGTGACACATGCTCGTAATCCCAGCTACATGGGAGGCTGAGGTAGAAGGATCACTTGAACCCAGGAAGTTGAGGCTGCAGTGAGCCACAATCATGACACTGTACTCTATTCTGGGCACCAGAGTCAGAACCTGTCTCAAAAAAAAAAAAAGAGAGAATTAATTGAGGAGATGTGTCGATCACATTTGCCACAACTGAGCAATTAAACTCTCATATCTAATCTTAAAGTAACCACTAAGAATATGCTAATCCATTTCATTTTAAGTAAAAATAATGTGCTATTTTCATATATGCAATGAATATGGTAATTTATTTTATTTTTAATTGTATTGATCGCCTTGATTGGGACATCTGGTATCCTTACTTAGAAGGAAGTCATGTGGTCTCATCAGGGCTAATATGCTGATAATATAAAAATCCTCATAGTTTATCTTCACCCCAAACTCCAGGTCAAGCGACTTCATTGAACTTTCAACATCACATGACTAATGTAAGTACTGCGAACCTGTTACAGTTATGGGAGAAATAAGGAGCCTCATACACAATGTCAATAACATGAGTAAAGTTAAAAGCATTGAGCAATGAGTGCAATATCGCCGAAACTGAATGTCATGTTTTTACCCTGATTCGAAGAGAGATCTTCCGTACGATGATCTGAAGAATGCGGAGAATCCGTCTCAGGCTCAAAGAGGCAACACGAGCCCCTTGCTTGTTGGAATTGTTCTTGTTTTAACATTTCTTCCATACTAGAGAGCTGTACCTGTTGAATGCTTAATGTTCCCTTTATTCCAGATCTATGTTTCTACTGCCTTAGGTTCCCTAGATTGAAAATAGATTCCATTTTTTTAAACCAAAATTCTTTTGACATCTTAGCTTTCATAACCTGATCCTCGCAGCCAACCTTCCTTTTCAATTATCCTATGGGTGCTAAGATGTCATGTACCAATTTTCATTTAATTTTGAAACTGCCATGAAACATACTTTATAATTAGAATAAAATAAAAGCATTATTAAAATTGAGCTAGAATTGTGTTTGCTTTGATATGCTCTGCATAATATTTCTTGAAACAGGCTGATTCAATAGCATATTCAAAGACAGAGTTTGTTAAGTTAGCAACACGGAAGAATGACGGGTCTAAAACGAGTAACCCTTGTTTTAAAAAAAAGGAGAGAAAGAGACTCTATGAAACTGTTGTGGAAAGGGTATCCCACTAAACAATCTAAATATAGTCTTTCCAAGGTCTTTTGTGGAGTAGAAAGTGGTTTTACCCAGGTGTATTTAATTTATTTGGTAAGAAAAATGATGAGCTTTGAATTATGACTTTTTATTAATGATTTGGTGTCTTACGTTAGTATTTTACTTACAGATTATGACAAATTACTTTCTTGCTTTGAATTTCACAGCAATCATGAAGATCCCTGAACAGGAGCTATTTGTACATGAGAAGACAGGCAGAAAATTCAGTTAAATTGCTCTAATTGATCTACATACTAAGTTGAACTAGGTATTTTTTTTTCTCTGAAGATTGTTTCTTTCTATTGTATCAGAATTTCTTCCTGTTTCCATAGGGAGAACAAAATGAAGAAAGTAAGACATTATCTACAAATTTGCCTGGAGCTTCAGTAACATACATTTGCTAGAATGTAGTGGACACATTATTCATATCTACCAAGATATACACTCATTGGTATTGGCATTAAGAGATGTAGAATTGGTTTTAAGGCTTCCCAATAAGATACTCAGTTAGATTATGGATTGTACTGGAAAATCCTGGTATTTAAGTAGGTTGGGCAAAATTGAATATGTAATAGCTTTATGCTTTTAGCAATGATTTAATTTATAAACACTCAATACACACACATTTTGGAACGATAGACAGATGTGAATGTAGATATATGGATATAGATTTTTAGCTGAAACAGTGTTGTGCAGACTTGCGCACGTGTATGCATATGCAGTATGTGCAGTTCTTCTTCTACTTTGATTCTGTCATTGCAATAGTAGTTCCTAACTTCTATGACTTTTATTAACTTGTATTAACTCATTCCACACTCTGCCTCATAAGGGTTTATTAGAGCTTACAGAAACATACACGAAACAAACAAACAAAAAATATTGTAAACTTTAAATCAGTCGGATGAGGTGAGCAAGAAAGCAAAACTAAGGGATTCTGGGAGTAAGCAAAGTGAGGAAAAGATAACAAAGAAAAACTAAGATAAAGCTACACAATATTTATGCTGTAAAATCCCAGTCTCCACTTACCTCGCAAGGCTCTCTAGGGGAGGGCCAGATGTTCGGTTTCAGATTTTTTAGAGACTACTACCAAGTCAAATGAAGGTCACATGCCTAATTAGTGGGGTCCCTTGGCTGAAACCTAACTGGTAGCCAGAAGAAACTGTCACACCTCGATATGAACCAAGTCCAGTGTAGCACGTGCCTTGGATGTTGTTGCTCTGCCATGAGGATTTTCATGCTCTTACAGTGGGGTTTCTGCCACTCCCTTTTCCCTGGCAGGCTTGGCGCATCAATCCTGTATTAAGGTATCTTCCCACCATCATACCTTAAAAAATCATTTCAGCATCTATTCCAATACACTTATCTCCTCTTTAAGTTTATGTCAACCTGTGTGTCCATCAGAGGAGAACAAGAGAAAAATGAATAAACAATGGAAACAGTATCAGCAACAACCATGAAACAAGCCTCTGGACACTACTCTCCGTTTCTGAGCTCACAGTCATTAATTTTGCTGTCACTGTTTTTATATCAAGCGGCTGAAGGAATGTTAAGATTTAGAGCTTATTTTCCATCTGTTATCATGGCTCAGCCCGTCATGTGTGACAGCTTAACTGGAGCTGCTGGAGATGCCTGGGTCTCACAGTTGTCTATAGGTGGGAGAGGAATGGAGGAGGTTTCCAATGAGAAAGGGTGTCCACTGTTACTTTCCTCTGGTCACCTAGTACCACAACTAAGTGAAATACTCTATTTTACCAAGAAGGGATATTTTTTTCTACTCTACATGAACAATTTTACTCAACAACCATCACCAAAACAAAACAAAACAAAAAAACATAAAAAGACACACCATTTTAACTTTTCTAACCTGGAATTACCTTAAATAACCATGGTAACAAGAACTGACGTAACATAAATGTCTTATATAACCATAGAAACGGTACTACAAAATGGAAATTACCTATAATTTATCTCAGTTTCTTACCACAACAATAATACAATGTGTATTTTTCCACATAACACATATTTTAGCTACAGTAGCAACCAAGAAGTTATTTAAAACTTATTTAAGGCTTTCCAAAAGGTATCAGTTGTTGTTTGGTTGCTAGGCTATTTCTTATCAATAATTTTCTAGTTAAATTCACATAAAATGAATTAAAGTATAAGAGAATGCAAACTACAAGCAACAAATTAAAATGAGAACAAATGCTTTGTGAAGGAAAATCAAATACTTCTGAAAGATACTGATACAAAGAGCATTCTGATCAGCCAAAAGACAGAACAATTGCCTATGTCAGCTCTATTTAGTTTCAGGTTTCTTTTCTTTTGAACAATATTTAGTATTTCTATTTTTCTATAATTATTTATAAATCTACAATGATGCCATGTCTGTTTTATGTATTCCACTATGTCAAAACTGGCCCATCGGATCCCTACCTACTTCTACTGACGGGTGCAGGAGGCTGGAGCCAGGCTTCTGTTTCTTCCTACCCCGTCCCTGCCATGTGCAGGCCAGGGGACTCAGGCAAGCTGCTCAATCTCTCTAACTCCATTGAGTCAGAGAGTCACACGTTGGGTCCGTGAAATAACTGAAACCACCTGATGGCTCAGGCTCAAAGGACATCCTCAGAGGGGCAGGGATGTAAGTTTGCAGGTCTCATCACAGACTTCCCCAATGTCCTCCTATTCATTTTGACCATGTAGCATCTCTGATAATCTAGAATAGAGTCTTAGCATAAGCTAAGGCATACATCCTTAATTTGATTCCATTAATAAGGAAATTCACCTAGGGCTCATATATAGTATTTTAAACAGTTTTATTAAGATATAAGTCACATACCATAAAATTAACTCATCAAAAGTGTAGAAATTAGTGTTTTTAGTATACCCACTGAGTTGTGCCACTCAAAGCCACATTTTAATTCTATGTATTTTTACACCCCCAAAGAACCCCCTTATCCATCAGTACTCAGTGTCCGTTCTCCTCACTCTCCCACCCACAGCTACTAATCTTTCTGAATTTATTTACACCTATTCATCCTTATTCTACTGCTGAAGCAAATGTGGTAAAACATTTGCATCTGGAAAATTCAAATAAATGACAGATGGAAGTTCTTCAAAAAATTCTTGCAACTTTACTACAAGCTTCACATTGTTTCAACATGATGCAAAGGACTTTTTTGCACTCTCTCCTGGTCTTTTTTATTTTATGTGTTTTGATTTCCAGAGGTTATTTTGAAATATATATTATATATGTACATAATTACGTTCTTATTAACAGGACATGTTGCCCTTAATAGGTGTTGCAGATCAAATATGGTCACAATTTTCTGCAGAACTCCGTTTAAGAGGTAGCATCTATATCACTGACTATTAGAGCTTGACCCTGTGATGTGCTCTCACCCGCAGAACCTGGCAGAAGTGACTCTGTGGAAGTTTCAGAGCCTGGGTCTCAGGAGCTTGCAGCTTCTGACTTCAGTTTCTTAGATTGTCCTGCTGCCGAGTACAGAAGCCTAGGCCAGCCTAATGAATCAAAGGAGGCAGGTGCAGGGAGAGAAAGGGGTGAGAGCGTGGTGGGAGAAAAGAGAAGAGAGTTCCAGCCCCCCGGCAGCTCCCACCGCGAGTATGTGAGGACACCTTAGAATTCTATCCAGTTGTGAATGGCTGGCTGATGCAGTCATATATGTGAGCCAAGCAAGATCAATAGAATTATGGTTGTTTGGAGCCACTAAGATTTAGGGTGCTTTTTGTTCTGTTTGGTTTTTACAAAGTAGTGGATTTGGGAACGGTATAGCTGTCTGCTTATGTACAGATACATTGATTCCTCAGCTAGCCTCTTCTCTGTTCTGCCTTCTGTGGACGTTTTTACACTTCCCAATCCTGGTGCACCATAGAGAGCATTGTATTTGGTCTTCTTTTTCAAGCACTCTTCTGGACATCTCTGAAATGAAGAAAGCGTGTCTTAGACTGGTTTTGAGACAAACTGAAACTTCAGGGAAAAGCAATTTTATCTTCAATGAAGGCTGATATATCAAAACTGCAGGACGGTAGGTCTCATGGGACCCTGAGACCATGCCTCCTGCTCAGTGGTTTCCCACCGTTCAGTTGCTGCTTAGGGAAAAATGGTTCCAGCAACACATTCTTACATATTTAGCTTTGAAATCCACTGGCCCTCAGCATCAAAATAGGCCCTGGTCCATTGCAAGTAGTCAACACATATTTGTTAATGGAATCAATAAACGACCTCGCAGTAGTAACTAACTCTTTGAATGGCAAGATATTAATCCCAAGTTCAGCCCTTGAAATCTGAAATAGTCTTTGTCTCATTAAAGCACCTGGATTTTGACAGCTAGCCCCTTTTGGCTATTTTTCCTATTTGAATTACTAGACACACACACACACACAAGAATGTGAAATGGCCATAATTAACCAGACTTTTGGGATTCAGGAATTCCTCACTATCTTTACTACTTCCTGGGTCCATTTCTTTACCAAAAAGTGATGTGTTTAATTTGGTCATTAAACAGTGTGTCGAATTACTCAATACTATGGCAAAGCTGTAGATGCAGAGAACAACATAATGGTTTTAAACTTTTGTTTCTGCATGGTTGAAAATTTTGTCTATAGCAAAAATAATAACACATGCAACAAAAGGATGGAGTTAGTGTTGCATACTGTTTATGGAATATCTGCAGAGATAGTAGATAGAGAGCAATTATAAAAATAATTGGAGCAGAGGCACTGGTTCTCCACTCAACCATTCTTTACTGTTATTACGGTGTCTGTATGCATAGAGCCTCTGCCTGCTAACAGACCACAACCAATCCATTCTGTATCATAAAACAGAATTGTCTGGAGTTTTATTTTATGAACCAATCATTTGAGTCTTACATTTCCCTTTTTCTGCTTACCAGGCTAAGTATTACAGATATTTTTCCATTGATTAAGGAGAAAAAAAACAAACAGAAAATAAATCCTTCTAACTGGCTCTTTCTAGTGGTCCCCCTGCTGCTGCTCCCCAGCGGTGGGTTGGGCTTGCCAGCTGCCACGCGGAAACATCTGACCACCTGTGGGGATGAGGAAGCCTTTGGAGTCTCTGCTACTTTTCAGGAATAATTCTACGTGAAGATAGAGACCAAGAGAGGCTTAATGCTGCATATATTTAATACTTTTTCTTTCCTTTCTATTATAAACAAGAGTAAGAAACAGCTTCTACTAAAAGTAAGGATAAAGAATTTTTTTAAGTAGTCATTAGATCAGTACCCACAATACACACCCTAATACAGAGGACTTTTCTTTTGCTTGGCATAATGTACAGTTATTTATAAGGCTAAAACCGAAATAAAATCAAGATAGGTATTAAGTAATTATATTTTTTATCCAATCTCTATACTTAGAATGGTGCCAGGGAAATAAAAGGCCCTTAATAAATATTTATTTATTAAATACATGCAGATAATTCAGTAGCTTTTTTAAAGAGTAAGCATTTAAGAGAGAATGCTGAGTAACTATGATGGTCCACAGATGATTGGCTAAGCAATCACAGCTCTACTGAGCCATCAACTGGCACACACATTTTAAAGAATTTCCAAAGACACCAAAACCCAGTATCCTAGGCCCAAGGTTTTTGTTTGTTTCTCTGAGATCAAGCCTTCATGTTTGCCAATATTTACGTCATGATTTTTTGTTTGCTAAAATATTTTTGTGAGTGTTCACTTTGTATCATGACTACATTTAGTGCCACAGCTGAAACACAACACTCAGTGGAAGACTTGACAGCAGAATGGAGGAGTGCATGCTGGCTGTTGTCTTAGCCTGTCGGCTGCCATAACAAACTACCACAGACTGTGTGGCTTACACGGAGACTTATTCCTCACAGTTCTAGAGGTTCAGAGGCCCACAATCCAAGTTCCAGCTGATCAGTGTCCAGCCAGGCTTTTTTTTTGGGCGTGCCTATGGCCACCTGCTTGCTCCATCCTCACATGGTCTTTCTTTGGTGCACTGGCAGTAAGAGAGAGCAAGCAAGCTCTACGGTGTTTCATCTCGTAAGGACACTAATTCTACCTGATAAGCACCCTACTTTTATGAACTCATATAATCTTAATTACTTCCTTAGAGGCCTCAGCTCTAAACAGCCACACTGGGGGTTAGGGCTTCAGCATGTGAATTTGGAAGGACACAAACATTCAGTCCATAACATTCCACCTCTGATCCCCTGAAATTCATGTTCTCCTTTTATGCAAATATCATCCCATCAGCCTCAAATGTTTTAACTCATTACAGCATCAACCCTAAAGTCTAAAGTCCAAAGTGCCATCTAAAATCATCTAAATCAGACATGGGTCAGACTCAGGTATGATCCATCATGAGGTAGAATGCCTCTTGTATTCGTCCATTTTCACGCTGCTGATGAAGAAATTCCCAAGACTGAGTAATTTATAAAGAAAAAGAAGTTTATTGTACTCATGGTTCCACATGGCTGGGGAGGCCTCACAATCATGGCGGAGGGCGAAAGGCATGTCTTACATGGTGGCAGACAAGAGACAAAATGAGAACCAAGCAAAAGGGCTTTCCTCTTATAAAACTATCAGGTCTCAAATACCTAATGTAGATGACAGAGGGATGGATGCAGCAAACCACCATGGCATGTGTATATCTATGTAAGAAACCTGCACAATCTGCACATATACCCTAGAACTTAAAGTATAATTAAAAAAAAAAATAAACAAAAAAAACCCTATCAGGTCTCATGAGACTTACTCACTACCATGAACACAGTATGGAGAAAACTGCCCCCATGAGTCAATTATCTCCCACTGGGTCCTGCCCACAACACATGGGAATTATGGGAGCTGCAATTTAAGATGAGATTTGGGTAGGGACACAGTCAAACCATATCACCTCTCTATGCGGACATGTGAAAACAGACAAGTACATGCGTCCAAAATAGAATGGCCAGACAGGCACAACATGGACATTCCTATTCCAAAGGAAGAAACAGAAAAGAAGAAAGAGGTGATGGATCCCATGCAAGCCCAAAACCTAGCAGGCAAACTCCAATAGATCTAAAGACAAGAATAACCTTTGAGTCAATGCTGCTTCTTCCAGGTCCACTGAGATGGCAGCATCACCCCTAGAGTTCTGCAGGGAAGACCTGCTCTTTCAGTTGTGGGGGTGGCCCTGCCTTTGAGACTTTACCAGGTGGTTCTGCCTATGAGAATCTGGGTGAGAGCAGCCAAGCCCACTGGAAAAGAGGTGGTGGCTTCCTCTTTCAAACTGAGGAGGAAGCCCTAATAACCTCTCAATCACCCTCAGGGACATTCTTTTTGCTTTCTTAAAGGATGAATCATATTCACAGCTCAATAGCTTTATGGACCCCTCCTGTAGATTCCAGAAGTCCAAAATCCTTCTTCCATTGTGTCACACTTTCTTAAGTTCCTTAACTTCAAACTGGCAGTGTCTCTGCAGGTATAATCCCATCTCTACTTCTGGCTTCTTCTGAAGTGGTTGATTACATTTGCGGTTTACAGACACATGAATCTTATCAAGTAGTTCTTCATCTACACCCGTAGTGTTCTCTTTGGAACATGTTTTCTCATTTTTTTTTTTCAATATGGATAGACTGGGAATTTTCTAAATCATCAAGTTCTGGTTCCTCTTTACTGAATACTGTCTTCAATTTATCTCTCTCCTCTCATATCTTACTACTAATGTAAGGCAAACCTAAGATGCTTCTTCAACATTTTTCTTAGAAGTCTCCTCAGCTAAATATCCAATTTTACCACTCCCAAACTCCACCTTCCACAAAATGTCAGGACGGTTTAGCCAAGATCCTTGCTGCTTTATAACAAGGATCACCTTCACTCCAGTTTCCAATAACTTCTTCCTCATTTCCACCTGAGACCACACTAGAATGACTATTCCCATCCGTATTTCCACCAACATTCTGCTTATGGTGATGATATATGCATTCTCAAGAAGATGAAGACTTTCTCTCCAGGTCTTCTATTTTCTGGCTGTCCTCACCAGAGTCACCTTTAATGTTTACATTTCTACCCATAGTCCCTTCATGGTGATCTCGACCTTTTCTAGCATGTACCCCAAAACTCCTCTACCAATAGTCCCTTTGTAGCAATCTAGACTTTTTTTAGCATGTACCCCCAAACTTCTCTAGTCTTTACATGTTACTCATTTCCAAAGCTGCTCCTCATTTTCAGATATTTGTTACAGAAGCAACCAGCTTTTTAGTATTAAAAATCGATCTGTTCAGGCTGCCATAACAAAATATCACAGACTTGGTTGCTTAAACAATATAAATCTAATTCTCACAGTTCTGGAGAGTGAGTAGTCTAAGATCAATGTTCTGGCCAGTGTGGTTTCTAGTGAGGGCTCCCTTCTAGGCTTGCAGACATACCTTCCCACTGTGTCCCCCCATGACCTTTCTTTGGTATGTGCATAAATACAAAGAGAGAAGCGGGGTGGTGGGGCGAGGGAGAGAGAGAGAAAAAGGTGTCTGCACAAGCACAAGCTCTCTGACAAGGATACAAATTCTCAGATCAGAATTCCACCCTTCATGATCTCATTTCATCTTCCTTACTTCCTTAAAGAGCTCATCTCCCAATACAGCTACACTGTGGGTAAGGCTCTAGCATATGAAATTTGTGGGACACAAAAATTCAGTCTTTAACAATGGAAAACTTGAAGAAGATAGGACATTAGAACTTATCCAGTCTGTGCAACAAAGAAAAAATAGACTGAGAAAAGCAAGAGAGCATCAGGGACTGATAAAACTTCAAGAAAATATACATTTATGTCATAAAAAAATCCCAGCAGAGAAGAGAAAGTAGGTGAAGCTAAAACAGTACTTTAAAAAATAATGTCTGGAAGCTTCTCAAATGTAGTGAAAGACATAAAACCACAGTCAAGGGGCTGAGTGAAAAGAAACAAGATAAAATCAAATAAATTCACACTAAGACTCATCATAGTCAAACATCTGGAAACTAAAGAAAAAGAAAAAAACATTAAAATTAGTGAGAGAGAAATGACACCTTAACTATAGGAGAATGACTAATAAAATGACAGTGTATTTCTTACCAGAAACAATAAATTCCAAAAGAAAGTGGCACATTTTTCATATGCTGAAAGAAAACAACTGTCAACAGTCTATATCCAGTGAAAGTATCCTTCAGGAATGAAGGGGGAATCAAGACATTATCCATTCAAAAAAATGAAGAGATTATTTATTTTCAGATTACTCAACATGAAAAATGGCTATAGGAAGAAGAAAAAATTACACTAAATTAAACATATATATAATATAATGATAAATGTGCCAATCCACCAAGAAAGATATAAAAATCCTAGATATGTATGCTCCAGACAATGGAGCTGCAAAATATTCGAAGTGAAAACTGATTGACCTGATAGAAAAAGAACGAGACAAATTTACAATCAAATATCCACTTGTGATATAACTCTCAAAAAAGCAGTCAAGAAAGGACTTCCTCCACTTGACAAAAAACATTTACAAAATACTACACAAATTATTACACTTAATTACAAACCACTGAGTAATTTTCTCCTAAAATCTGTATCAAGTCACAGATATCTGCTGTCACTACTTTCACTCAACATATACAGGAAGATGTAGCCAGTGCAATTAAACAAGAAAAAGGAAAAAAGTGCATACAAATCTACAGGAAAGAAATTAAACGACCCCTATTTGCAGATTGCATGACTATAGATGTAGAGTGATCCCCAAATGCCTACAAAAAATATATTACTTGAACTAATTTAGAGCTCACCAATGCCATAGGATATATGATAAACATACAAAATTCAACTGTAATTTTATATACTGTCAACAAGCACAGTGCACTGAAGTTAAAAACACAATGTCATTTATGATCATTACAAAAACTTGAAGGGACCTAGATGTCTCTTAATGGGTGAACAGTTAAACTTTGATACACCCATACTGTGGAATATTACTCAGCAATAAAAGGATAAGGTATTGATATACACAGCATGGATGAATCCCTTAAGAATTATGCTGAGTGAAAAAACAAGTCCCAAGTGTTTATATGTTGTATAATTCCATTTATATAATATTCTTCAAATGACATAATTATACAAACAGAAAAGATTAGTGGCTGACAAAGTTAAGGAGGGGATATGAGAGGCAGAAGAAACAGAAAAGCAATATGAGAGATCTTTGTGATGACAAAAATCGTATCTGTCAGGGTTCTCTAGAGGGATAGAACTAATAGGATATATGTGTGTGTATATATATGTATATATATAAAATGGAGTTCATTAAGGAGAATTGGCTCACGGGATCATAAGGTGAAGTCCTATGATAGGCCATCTTTGCAAGCTGAGAAGGTAGAAAGCAAGCAGGGGCTCAGTCCGTATCTCAAAAGGTAGGGAAGCCAGCAGTGCAGCCTTAAGTCTGTGGCTGAAGGTCTGAGAGTCCGTGTTAAACCACCACATAAGTCTGAGAGTCCAAAAGCTGAAGAACTTGGAGTCCAGTGTTCAAGGCCAGGAAGTATCCAGCATGGAAAAAGATGAAGGCTGGAAGACTCAGCAAGTCAGCTAATTCCACCTTCTTCTGACTGCTTTTTCTAGCTGTGCTGGCAGCCAACTGGATGGTGCCCACCCAGAATGAGGGTGAGTCTGCCTCTTCCAGTCCACTGACTCAAATGTTAGTCTTCTTTGGAAACACTCTCACAGGCACACCCAGAAACAATACTTTGCATCCTTCAATCCAATCAAGTTGACACTTAATATTAACCATCACAGAAATGTGCCATGTTGTGACTTTACTAACGTCTACATCCTGGTTGTGATGTTGTCCAGTGTTATACAGGATGCTACCACTGGAAGAAACTAGGTAAATGGGTGCATTGGATCTCTCTGTATTATTTGTTACAACTGAATGTAAATCTATAATTATATCTAAATACAAATTTAATTAAGAATAAACGTATATCATCCTTGCACTTCTGGATGAGATGAGTACAGGGATATTTCCTCCAACCACAAACAACTCCAGCAGACAAAATATGTGAAACCATGGTTAGCAAGGCAATAGGCATCAGACAAGGAAGGGGACAGTGATCCATAAAAGCAGAAAAATAAAGTGAATCCTATGACTGCCCTATTTCACTGCCTTGAGAGGGTTTATAAGCCATATGGAAGGGAGTAGTAGCCAGGAGGAGCTCCTGCAGGCTCCCTGAGTTGAGAAGACAGAGATGAGATCCTTGGAAGGAGAAGGTACTTGAGGTCAAGGCTGGAGTAACGCAGAAGAGGAAGACGCACAGCATGCTTCCAGGGTTCCCAGGGAGCATTCAGTGGAGTCCCTTGTCACCCACGCATGCCAGAAAACTCCAGGGGGCCAGAGAAAGAGCCACTCAGAAGAATCAGTAGTAGTAGTGCTGAGAATAGTGCCTCTTTCCACAGGTAGACGGGAAAACCCCCACATTCCCAAGCAGCCTGTAGACTGTGCGGAAGTATCTGGCTGCAGGAGTCGGAATAATTTGCACTAAACTGAGCAATGCCCTGAAAAAAATAGTAAATAAAAATCCAAAAGAATCAAACTGTTTCCAAGTAACTGAACTGTATTCCAGAATAAAGTTCAAGAATATTTATAGGAATTTTAAAAATCAAGCACATAAGTTAAAATGTACAAACCCTGACATCCAATAAAAAATTGTCAGGCATGTAAAAGAATAGAAAAATAACTCATAATGAGGACTAAATTATTTCATCCATCCATCCATCCATCCTTCAAAATTGATGCAGCACTGACACAAATGTGAGAATTGACAAAAAATTACATTCAAACAGTTATTGTAACTGTATTCCCATATTTCAAAAAATCAAGTGAAGATAAGAAAAATATAAAAAAGACCCTAATCAAATTTCTAGGGATGAAAATTACAGTACAAGACATGTAAAATTTCCTGACTAGAATAAAAGTGAGTTAGACCTTGCAGAAAGAGAGATTAGTGACTGTGAAGACTTAGAAACAGAAAAGATCCAGAAAGAAACACAGAGTGAAAAATGTATTTTTTTAAATTAACAAAGCAGGAATGAGTTCTGTGACAACTTTGAACAGCCCCAAAGTGAGTAGAGTCCCTGAGAAGTAAGGAGGGACTAGAAAAATTATTTGAAGAAATAATGGCTAGAATGTTTCCAGATCTAATGAAAACTACACCCTCAGTTCCGAGAGTCTAAAATACCCCTAAGTATTAGAAACATAAAGGAAACACCACCAAGGAATATCAAAACCAAATCTCCTGAAAGCAATGACAAAGAGAAAATTATGAAAGCAGAAAGATCAGTCTGTCATCATGTCATACATTTATGTATCTGTCCAACATCTGACCCTGGCTCTAGCAAGTAACGCGTAAGTCACCTATTTCTGCATAGCTAACTGCCACCACAGTCTGCAGCCTTAGATAGCAAACACATATCACCTAAATGTTATTGTGGGGCAGGGATCTGGGAGCAGTTTAGCCAGGTAGGCTCTAGCTGGGGGTCTCTATCAGTCTGTAATAAAGTTATTGGCCAAGGGAGGCAGCTACACTGGGCTCACCTGGTATGTCCTGCCCCAAGTCCACTCATTGGCTGTTCGTCCTTGCTGGTCCTTGGGGGTATCAGTTTCTCCCACTGCGAGCCTCTCTCAGGCAAGTCACAACATGGCAGGTCTTCTTGCAGAGGAAATGAGACACAGCGAAGAGAGGATACCCAAGAAAGAAGTCACAGTCTCCGGGTAACCTAATCTGGAAAATGACATTCCATAATTCTTGTCAAATTCTGTTAGAAAACAGTCATTAGGGCTGGGTGCAGTGGCTCATGCCTGTAATCCCAGCTCTCTGGGAGGCCAAGGTGGGCAGATCACCTGAGGTTGGGAGTTCGAGTCCAGCCTGACCAACATGGAGAAACCCTGTCTCTACTAAAAATACAAAATTAGTTGGGCATGTTGGCACATGTCTGTAATCCCAGGTACTGGGGAGGCTAGGGCAGGAGAATTGCTTGAACCCAAGAGGTAGAGGTTGTAGTGAGCTGAGATCAGGCCATTACACTCCAGCCTGGGCAACAAGAGAGAAACTCTGTCAAAAAAAGAAGAAAGAAAGAGAGAGAGAAAGAAGGAAGGAAGGAAGGAAGGAAGGAAGGAAGGAAGGAAGGAAGGAAGGAAGGAAGGAGAGAGAGAGAAAGAAAGAAGAAAGAAAGAAAGAGAAAGAAAGAAAGAAAGAAAGAAAGAAAGAAAGAAAGAAAAAGAAAGAAAGAAAGAAAGAAAAGAAAGAAAGAAAAAGAAAGAAAGAAACGCAGTCATTAGGTCCATTCCATGTGCACAAAAGGAGGACATGAATGCCAGCTGGGAGGAATTCGGGGCCCCTGATGGTGGTGTGTATCACAGCAAGCTCCCTAGGCTCCAGCACTCTTGTTTACCACTGTTTTCCTAGCTCCTCCATGGTGGCTAGCATCTAGTATGAACTTAAGTACTGGGATGGTTGAAAATACAAATGAATGGTCGGCTAGCCTGGAAATGCATAGTACAATTAGCTGAACCAAAATGACGACTTTGATGTTATGATCCAGTGCCATCTGCATTACTAATCAATAAATTGGGACAATTGGTGGTACACATTTCTACAGTGCCTGTTATTTTTAGAAACCAAGGCTTTAGCTCCAACTGAGGTATTGATCAGACGTGCCAAATTCTATTAATTTCACTTTTTAAGCAACGTAATTCAATAGATTTTTTTCATTAAATCATTGTGTTTTGTGTTTTTATGAAGCAAGAAACAAGAAAATTCTTTTCATAGGCATAGAATGGGAGATTTAACTTTGATAATTCATTCAGCATTTCATAAACTGCTTGCATTTATGTAGTAATGAAAAAATATAAATCTACACATAGTTCACTACAGGGGAAATAAATGAAGCCCAGCCTGGGAGACTTGTCTTTAATCATGAAATGTGCAACATTTGGCTGCAGTGAATTCGCCATTTGTCTCACTAACGTAATTCTCAAGGGTGCTGAGGGCCCCGCAGACAAATCCTCAGGGCTGAATCTGTGTCCTCTAGGGACTTGGGAGTGAGTTAAGTGTAGAGATGAGAAGATCCCAGGATACTGATCCTAGATCATGTCTCTGTCAGGGAAGTCCTAACTTACACGATTCTCTTTATCCTAAAATGCCCCCATAAATACATACATCAGAAACACTGCACATTTTCAGCCACAGAACACCAAATAAGAGACAGTGGCACTTTGTTGTCTTGTCATTTATCTTCAGGTCTTTTGGACGCATTGTGGACTCAGTCACAGTTTCTGGATTCAGAGATTTCTGTGTTCTTAGTATGTCTTCCATACCTGTCTCTGGGTTTCCTCAAATTAGGTGTTATTGTCTAAAACAACAGGAGAGAAAAAGTGTATATCAGAATACTCAGATGTGCAACACAATTAAACACTAACTGGGGATAATTTTTATTATAAATATAGCCATTTTTATTAACTTGGTCCACATGTGATTATTGCAAACTATTCATCAGAGTCGGTCAGTCCTACATAGAGGCAATTAGTATTTGATAGTCTAGCTGAAAAGGCAGCAGAGGCACTAATCTTTTCAGCTGCACATGACTCATGCTAGTTTACTATTCTAATCTCGTAGGTCTTTAAAAAAATAACATCCCCACCAGATAGCATAGTGTTTTCATATCAATTTAACCAGTTTTATTCTCTGACCTCATCACTCAGATGGTGCAGGAAGGAGATGGTTACCAGAAGTATTAAATCCCTCTTTATCTGTAATCTTATTTCTTACAAGTCTTTTTACATTTTTCATGTTTTCCTTATACTTCAAAATAATGCCATTATTTGAGATATAATCATATATAAAATATAGTAAGAGTAGGCTGAGCACAGTGGCTCACATCTGTAATCCAGCACTTTGGGAGACTCAGGTGGGAGGATCCCTTGAGGCCAGGAGTTTGAGACCAGCCTGGGTCACATAGTGAGACTCTGTCTCTACAAAATAAAAAAAGAAAAAAAAAGAAAAGAAAAGAAAATTATCTGGGTGTGTTGACACACCTGTGGTCTCAGCTTCTCTGGAGGCTGAAGATCACTTAAGCCTAGGAAGTTGAGGCTGCAGTGAGCCATGATGACACCACAGCACTCAGCCTGGGTGACAGAGCATGACCTTGTCTCAAAAAACAACAACAAAAATAAGAGTAGAGCTATTTAAGAAAATCACTTAAGGGTGCTAAATACAATTACATACAAATCAGATGTTGAGTTTACTTTCTTAGTTAATGATGACATCCTAGAAATAAAAAATTATCTTTAGAGCACATCATTAAAAGAGCAGCAAAAGAAATGAACATTAGAGTGAACCAGCAATCAACAGAATGGGAAAAAATTTTCGCAATCTATCCATCTGTCAAAGGGGTAATATATAGAATCTACAAAGAACTTAAACAAACTTATAAGAAAAAAACGTCAAAAAGTGGGCAAAGAATATGAACAGACGTGTTTCAAAAGAAGACATTTATGCAGCCAACAAACATAAAAAAAATGCTCATCATCACTGGTCATTAGAGAAATGCAAATCAAAACCACATTAAGATATCATCTCACACCAGTTAGAATGGCGATCATTAAAAAATCTGGAGACAGATGCTAGAGAGGATGTGGAGAAATAGGAACACTTTTACACTGTTGGTGAGAGTATAGATTAGTTCAACCATTGTGGAAGACAGTGGTGATTCCTCAAGTATCTAGAACTAGAATTACCATTTGACCCAGTAATCCCATTGCTGGGTATATATCCAAGGGATTATAAATTGTTCTGTTATAAAGACACATGCACACATATGTTCATTGCAGCACTGTTTACAATAGCAAAGACTTGGAACCCACCCAAATGCCCATCAATGATAGATTGGATAAAGAAAATGTGGCACATATACACCATGGAATACTATGCAGCCATAAAAAAGGATGAGTTCATGTTCTTTGTGAGGACATAGACGAATACGGAAACCATCATTCTCAGCAAACTGACAGAAGAACAGAAAACCAAACACTGCGTGTTCTCACTCATAAGTGGGTGTTGATCAATGAGAACACATGAACACAGGGAGGGGAACATCACACACCAGGGCCTGTTGGGTGGTGGGGCTAAGGGAGGCATAACGGGGGTGGGGAGATTGGGGAGGGATAACATTAGGAGAAATACCTCATATAGATAACAAGGGGATGGATGCAGCAAACCACCATGGCATGTGTATATCTATGTAACAATCCTGCATGATCTGCATTCGTACCCCAGAACTTAAAGTATAAGAAAAAAAATACATAAATTCTATATTTTATATTTGTATTAAAAATAAAAACAAGACAATAAAAACATACATATAGGAAAATATACAGGTGGATTGTTCTTATCTAAAACGTTTGGTATATTAGTCAGCATTCTTTAGGGAGACAGGACTAATAGAATAGGTGTATACATGAAGGGGAGTTTATTGGGAGAATGGACTCCCACAATCATAAGGTGAAGTCCCACAATAGGTCGTCGGCAAGTTGAGGAGCAAGAAAGCCAGCCTGAGTCCCCAAACCTCAAAAGTAGGGAAGCCAGCAGTGCAGCCTGCAGTCTGTGGCTGAAGGTCTGAAAGCCCCCGGCAAATCACTGGTGTAAGTCCAGGAGTCCAAAAGCTGAAGAGCTTGGAGTCTGATGTGCGATGGCAGAAGCATTTAGCATGAGAGGAAAATGAAGGCCAGAAGACTCAGCAAATCAAGTCCTTCCAACGTCCGCCTGCTTTATTCCATCCATGCCAGCAGCTGATTAGATGGTGCCCACCCAAATTGAGGTTGGGTCTACCTCTGCCAGTCCACTGACTCAAATGTTAATCTCCTTTGGCAACACCCTCACAGACACACCCAGGAATAATATTTTGCATCTTTCAATCCAATCAAGTTGACACTCAATATTAATCATAACAGTTGGGATCAGAAGTGTTTCAGATTTTGGATTTTTTTTTTAATTTTGAGATATTTGCATATACATAAGATATCTTAAGGGGGGGCACAAGTCTAAATAGGAAATTGATTTATGTTTTATATACACATTATACACATAGCCTGAATGTAATTTTATACAATATTTTAAATAATTCTGTGCACGAAATAAAGTATTAACTGTGATTTCACTGACAGGCCTCATGAGGGTGAAGTGTGAAATTTTCTACATGTAATGTCATGTTAAAGTTCAAAAAGTTTTAAATTTTGGAGCATTTTGGATTTTGGACTTTCAGATTAAGAATGTTCAACTTACACATCTGATCTTGAAATCAAAGTCATTTTTTCAAATCCAAATCAATACAAAATACAAAGAAAAAAATAAATATAAATTTGAATTCAAACATGTCAAAGTAATCACAAACCTAGCATAAAGAATTGCAAATGAGGGAAATAGTTGCAACAAATATATATAAGAGGGAGTAATAAACTATTGTAGAAAGAGCCCATGTAAGCAAGATAAGAAAAAAAAAAAGCTAAAGTTCAATAGGAACTTAATTAAAACTTTCCTATTAGAAAAGAAGAATTACAGGTAGTTAATAAAACTATTAAAATTGTTCCACTTAATAACCAAAAAGTCAAAATTAAAACAAAAATATAATTTTTCAGTTTAAGAGATTAATAACATTTTAAATGCTAATATGCAATTCTGGAAAGAATGGAATAAAATGAGCTCTCTGACATACTTTTTTAAAAATCAGCCATTTTGAGAGATGGCAATTTAACACTTTCTCTCTCTTAAAATGTTTGATACCTCTTAGGAAGTATTTGTATTAATCTGTTTTCACACTGCTGTATAGAACTGCCTGAGACTGGGTAAGTTATAAATGAAAGAAGTTTAACTGACTCACAGTTTAGCATGGCTGGAAAGGCCTCAGGAAACATACAATCATGACAGAAGGCAAACGGGATGTAAGGTACCTTCTTCACAAGGCTGCAGGAAGGAGAATGAATGCAGGAAGATCTACCAAACACTTATAAAACCATCGGATCTCTTGAGAACTCACTTACTATCACCAGAACAGCATGCAGGAAACCTCCCTATGATTCAATTACCTCCATCTGGTCTCTCCCTTAACACGCTGGGGATTATGGGCATTAAAATTTAAGATGAGATTTTTGATGGGGACATTGCCAAACTATATCAGTATTCTAAGGAGAATTCGCGCGGACAAAGATTTTGAGAGTGTTTATACAGCATTACATACAATACTAAAAGCTTAAAAACAGTGTAAAATACCCAGGAACATTAAAATTATCAAATTTTCACTTTAAAGCAAAATTATAAAATTATAACTGTAAAGAATATACTAAATTGTTATCAAAAACTATTTAATTACATGTGAAATTTATAATAAAAAAGCATAACAATAGCTACATATATGCATAATGATCTATATTCTCTCTGTATGGTCATATATATGGGTATATATACACACATATATGTGTATATTCTCTCTATATATATATATATAAAACACATATATAGAGTGGAAGAAATATGTATCTGGAAGAAATGTTAAATGTATGTCATATATATATTTAACATGATATATAAATATATATATTCTTCCACACATATATATAGTGGAAAAAAATGAACTCAATGGTAACCACATTTAATAAATTTGAAAATAATTTGTATATGTATATATAACACACATCTATACATAACATTTGTATATGTATATATATGTAGTGGAGTAAATATGTGTATGTGTATATATATATATAACATATGTATAGTGGACGAAAATGAAATAAATGTTAACTACATTTAACAAATTTGAGAATAATTTTACATTTTGTTAGCTTATTTTTTTAGGTTGTTTTGCAATGGATAGTTTTGTATAAAAAATTTATTAGAGAGAAATCTGTAAATTTATGAAGAAAATTTTGCCTTATAGAGAAATTGTTTTCATTCACTTTCTTTGATTTTCTGCTATACATATTTTTATTTGGCTCCTTATGACAACTGGCTGGGACACATCTATAGCAACAAAATGCAGGGGACTGGTGCTATCAGTTTGTATGACTACTTTGATGTGCAGGAGGAACGAGGAGAAGGATGTTTAGAAATGATGATGTGGTAAGAAGTTGGGGTACAAATGCTAGTAGGTCTTACACTTCATGCTTTCCTCCTGGCATTACACACTCACCACACACAAATATATACACACAAATATTTTGGTAGCAGAAAAACCTATTTTTAAATTATAAGCCACTCTCAGTATTCTGAACAACTGTCTGTTGGGATGTTCCTGGGAAATACAGGACGTGTTTGGAGCAGGACAGGCTCTCCTGCAGTACACTTCATAGAATACACCCCAGGAGAAGGGCTGAATTGGAAAGGTTTGAATAAAAACAAAAGCAGCAATATATTTTTCTGAATAAGTTTGTCACCCCAAAAGTGTTGCATGGAACATTTATAAATTGATCTCTCAACAGACATTGCTTGGGGCCAGAAACATGGTATTAAAAGGTATCTATAAGCCCTTCCAAAGTTGTGAGCTATTAATAGAATTTGTGGAATTTTGTTCTTCCCATTAAATATGAACTGACCATCTGAAGGGAAGAGAGGTGGGAAAAGGCACGCGGAACATTTTGCAGGAGTATAAAATAGGGCTGGGTATTTTAAGTTCAAAATCTAGAAAGAAAGACAAGTCAAAGTAGATCTAAATTTAAAAACTCTTTACTTTGGGCTTGATATGTGTATCTTTAGGCTAGAAATAAAACAGACACTTTGGACTGGAGTCATCAGTGAGAGATGACCACGCCACTTGGTTGACAGTGGCTAACAGCCCCTGGAACTTTGCCAGCTCCTGTTGTGGCCTGTTAAAACTTGAGGGCATGACGATGGATATTAAGAAGGTACCAGGCCAGGGCACGGTGGCTCACACCTGTAATCCCAGCACTTTGGGAGGGTGAGGCAGGCAGATCATGAGGTCAAGAGATTGAGACGATGATGGCCAACATGGTGAAACCCCATCTCTACTAAAAATACAAAAGTTACCTGGGCATGGTGACAGGCGCCTGTAGTTCCAGCTACTCCAGAGTCTGAGTCAGGAGAATAGCTTGAACTCAGGAGGTGGAGGTTGCAGTGAGCCGAGATCATGTCACTGCACTTCAGCCTGGTGACAGAGTGAGACTCTGTCCCAAAAATAAAGAAAGAAAGTGCCATTCATCTGAACAATTACATATTGCTTACACTACTGATAATTTCTCTACTCAATAAAACAAATTTTCCCAAATATGAGGATATTGATTGGCAACATTTGCACTTCTACATATCTTATTAATATATAAGTTTAATAAATCAGTCTTTTAAGTGTTTTAAACTCTGCAAAAATAGCAGCTAAAATATACACAAAATATTAAAATTTCACAATTGAACATAAAACTTGAAACTGCTTTTTCAAAGATTCTAAGAACGAGAGAAGCCTAGCCCAGCTGACTCTATCCTGCTCTGAGTCTCACAGGCTGGCTGTCCTCACTTATTCCTGGACACAGACCAAGCTAACATGGGAGGAGTTTAGTTTATGGTTTAATTTGAGGCAAGGATAATAATGGCATCTCCCTAAAATTGACCCCTTTCTTGTTCAGGACTGAAACTGCCTTTGTAGACTAATGAAAGGCCACAAGATCAGGATTATGGGAGAGGCCTGAACTCTGCTAAGACATACGTGTAGTTAAAGGATAATCAGCTGTTGTTCCAGAGTTTACAAGATTTTTAACTCTCCTTAATTGTTCCTATGGATAACATCACTATTGTCAAAATGTTGAGATGGTTTTCAGATTTAGACATTCTGCTGACCAACTGACTCCGCCAGGATCCATGAATCATAACTCAACTGGTCCCGTGGCCCCCAGCCAGAGACTGACTCAGCACACCAGGAATATTTCCCACACCGCTATGATTTCATCCTTAACCAATCAGCAGCATCAATTCTGTAGCTCCCTGCCCACCAAATTATCCATACACACCCTACCCTCTGAGTTTTCAGGAATGCTGATTTGAATAATAGTCTCTAGCCCTAATATACCACACTCTTTCTCTACTGCAATACCACGGTCTTGATTAATTTGTTTTATCTGTACAGTGGGCAAAAAGAATCTATCAGGTGATTACAAACTTATCCTATAATAAGTTTAAAAGAATAGTAAATTTATTAGAGATTATACTGGTGGCTAGTATTAAACTCACTGAGATTATAGTATTATTTATTCCTGTTCTTCTCTAGTGTAGATTCTATTCACGGCTAGGGTTCTGTCATACTTACCATGCCCAAAAGAAATGAAAATACCTTTTTAGGTCAGCCGTAGTGGCCAGATCTGAGTTATCAATGAAATATTTTTGCTAGAAAAATAGGACCTGCTTGTGTAGGAAAATCACAAACATTAATAAGAAATTTTACTTTTTATGTCATAGAATTTGTAATTTTATTCCCTAGAATTTGACTTTGTGTCTTTCTTTAAGCTAAATGTTCAAGTTTATATAAACTGACATTACATATTACAACGGCGTTATTATAACATACCTAGTCCGTTCACAATATTTAAACATGTCTTTTTTTCTATTATAATGACTTATCTAGTTTTTGTCATTTTGAATCATCCTGTCACTTCTAAGTAACATTTAGAAACATACCTCTCTGAGGTTATTGCCATGTGACCCATGGCTGTGGGTCAGTTCTTCTGTCCTTTTCTCAAACTCCCTGCCTTACTTAAAGTTTGCTGTATTAGCTAGCAGGCATGGTAGAAACAAATAAATGTCTACAGTTTTTGAGCAGATATGTAACTAATTAAAAATGCATACAACTACTCTCTTGGACTTTTACAATTTAATTTAAAGCACCAGTTTTTCCCACCGCCTAGGGGCCTCCTTTCGTCATTGTGGCTTCCTGCAGCTCACTGTATGTTCTGGAACCCCTGCTGCAGAAGCAGCAGCAGGACTCTCTGACAGCCTCCACTGCCGTCTTGTTCTGCACAGCGAACTCCTAGCATCACCCTTCAAACCATGCTTCATCTAGAGATAAGAGCTGAGACAGGGCTGCTCCCTGTGGAACAGGGAGGCTCCTTCCGTCTGCAAAGCACAGCACAGATCCAATGATCTTCATACCTGGCCTCCTTGCACCTGGCTCCCCAAGGTACGGAACTTTAGGTCATTTCTAAGGAAGACTTTCTTTGGTTTTCAGCACAGGGCTCACCCCTCCTAGAAGTGTCCTCAATCAGGCAACAAGGGTCTGAGCCCCTCTCTGATGCCTCTCCATGAGTGCCTACCTTAGAGGTTAGGGGGACACAGTGACATGTAATTCAAAAGGCAAGAGATGGCTATATACTATCCACAATGTGTTTTTCACCTGTGACCCTTCATTAGGCATTGATAATTGTCTCTCTAAACCATGTGGTATTTCCTGGGGCTTTTCCTCTTCACGACTGTTAGAATCATCTCACCCTCCCCCAAACTCATGTGCTCGGGATCCTGGGAGCATCCTCCTCAGCCTGTCAGGCAGGATGCAGACTGACTGCCATAGAGAGCAGGAGGGGACCCTGGGCTAATTGACAGGCTCACATTAAGGAGCTGCGTGATCCTGAGTGCATCACTTGACACCCCCAATATTTTCCTGTCTGCAAACTGAGCCAACTGGACAGGGCCATTGGGTTACAAGAATCAATTTTTTGAATAAAATTTTATGTGATAAGATCATCTGTGCTGAGCTCTGACAACCAGCTCCCGGACTGCTGAGTGCTACCTGAGTTTGCAAAAAGCAAAAAACAGAAAAACAAGTAGGGAGTGTCAGCCAACACTCCACTTTTCTCACTTCTAACTGGACGTGCAACACTCTATTTGCTGCTCTCTTGCAGTTCAGCAGAGACCAGAGACTAAGTTCTTGCCAGGCTCAGCCACGCAGGTGCCTTTGTCAGGGAGCATGCACCAGGATGGAGGCTGCCGAGCTGGTCTGTGGAGCCCGGCTTGGCTGCAATAGAGGTCGCACTGCTGTCTCTGGCTTCCAGAATGCTAGTACCAGGGATTCCGGTGGTGGAGGGTGGTTTCTCGGCTGAGAGTGGCCACAGTGTTCCAAGCTGTCACACAAGTTTTCATGGTGATGGCTGTGCTGTCCTCAGTGGATGCCTCATGAGACAGCATTTTGCCACCTGGCTTCCCCCGATTCTGATCATCTTAAAATCTTGTGTCAAGTCTTTCTCAGAATTCATCAAGCTGGCCAAACCTCCCCACAACAATCATTTTCTACTTCAGAGTGAGGTTTTGCTGCTTGCAAATTAAATAAATAATTAATTAAAAAGAAAAGAAAAGGTTAAAAAAAGAGAGCATGTTAAAAGCGGTTGTTAATGGCAAGAGACATTGTGATTGTGCAGGATACAGATGAATTGATTTGTCAGTCCCACCCAAACTTACAAAATCACCGTTATCACAGGCGAGGGAGAAGGCTGGCTTCATGTCAAATGAGTAGCATTAAAATAGCCAATGCTTCCAAGGCGAACGTCTGTGTGTATGGAACAGGTTAAAGGGGCACTGCTGCCGTGGAGGGAGGCCCGGGGAGTGGTGGAGGCAGGCGTCAGAGGTGGGAGGCAGAGACGGAGCCACTCTGCAGAAGCCCCACTCTCCTTAGGACACATTTTATGAGCTGCCAGATAACTCTCTTAAGTCTATTTCAGCTTCAAAATACTATAAATCTAAAATTATAAATATTTAAGTGTCGTATGAGGACTTCATCAGACGTTTTAGCATAAAAACTTCACGAATAACCTGAACACAACCCTGGTTTATTTCTCCTTTCAACAGCTGTCATGTCCTGTTTCTAGCCCTACAAACTTGATGATCTTTCTGCTCATCCTATAGACTCTTTAAGGTAAAAACTGTGTCCCTTTTTTTTTTCACATTTCCTTCAGCATTTGCATTAGGGCCACTGTATCGAGAACCATAAACAGTCTGGATTAAAACAACAGAAATGTCTTATCTCACAGTTCTGGAGGCTGGACTTCCAAGATCCAAGTGTGGGAGGACATGCTCCTCTGAGGCTCAGAGTTGAGAACGGGCTCACTCTTCCCACTTCTAGGTGAAGGGTGTGGAAGTGAGGTGGACAACCTCTGGCATTTCTTGCCTTGTGGCCACTTCACTCCAATCTTTGTTTCTGTTGTCACATGGCCTCTTTCTTCCTGTGTCTGTCTCTGTGTCTCTTCTCATCTTATAAAGACATCAGTTAGACTGCACTAGGGGCCACCCTCTATCCTCAGTGTGACCTAATCTCAACTCCATCACATTGGCCAGGAGCCTACTTCCAGGTGAGGTCACAGTCACAGGACACAGTGGGTAGCACTTGGATTCATCATTGAATGAGATTAATTCAACCCATCCCGTTGCCTGGTCCAGGAAAACACACATAACTATGCATTGTTGAACACATACATATTAAATGTGTTTCTCCTGTCCTGCTCTCCCTATACTTCTGAACAAATTAGCAGCCCAGGTTACTTTCTTCTCCTGCCTATATCTTTCTGTGCATCTTTAACTTGGAAATTAAAATACTTTTCCCATCTGCAATAATCACATCCTTTTCATATTTGAGAAAAATCCCAAGGGAGTTTTTGTAGCCAGTTGTGCTGTTTTGCCTTCTCCACCGCCAACAAAGGCTAGGTCTCTGATCTTGACATCGTTTCTCCATTTGGGCCTCTTCCTCCCCATGTTCTGGAAACAGGACTGCACAAAACATGGGGTGATGTGGGTGTGTCTCATGAGAGTACCTCCTGGACTAACATTTCCTTTTCTTCTACCCTGGCTCATTTGAGCCCATCACCTTGCTCCTTACATGGTAAAGAGAAAATATCTGGAGGAGAGTTCAAATGGGAGCAGTGATGAGAAGGAAAAACGACGCCTTAACTCTGGTGCGAAATAACCCCCATCCCTGTAATGGATCCTGCTCTCAGCCAAGCTCTGACACACAGCTCGGAGGATGGATGACTCGGCAGCTGCAATGCACATCGGCCTGTCTGGCTGCAGACGAGACATGTTTGATTTGTGTGTTTGCTGCAGCTCCGTAACAGGCAGAATCTTTTCTCTACGCTTGGAATAGACACAGAGGAATCCACTAACTTACGGAAAGAGAAAATCTACCCCTGTCAACAAATTTAGGTTTTCCTCACAGCCCTCCTATTTCTCTGGCCTCTGAGGTGCTATTTGGAAAGACTTATAGATGAGTATCTGGGAAGCTTTCCAAACTGCTTGTAAAATGAATAGAAAGAAGGAAAAGATAAGAAGCCATATTAGGCTGCTTTTTATCTCTTTAACCACAACACTGTCTGCGGTGAGCTGAGATCAAGCCATGCTTTCTAGGGTTTCTCATAGAAGATTAGATTTCTAGTCTGTACATTTGCTTGGATCTAATCACTCACCTGTCTCCACACCAGGCTGTGTACAGCAAAGGATCTAATCCATTTGTCTGCAATACAGGGGGAAAGTGTGTGTGAAAGGAGGGTCTCCCCAGCTTCAATGTCCTCCTGCTTCTTGGACAGAGATTATTTGCTCAGAGTGAGAATGCATGGTCATCTCAACTCTAAATGCCCCAGAGTAGCTAATGATGTATTTCATAGGGGAGTCCCCATCCCTAAAAGCAATAACTAATTAAGTATACAAGTGACTAATTAGCAAGTCTTCAGAAAAGATTCTGTGAACAGAATCCGTGTAAACTCTACTGCTACAAACATTACGGCAGATTCCATGATTTCAAGGTTTACTATGTGCCAGCCATGGTGGTGAATAATTGACAACCATTATCTCATTAAGTCTTCCCTAAATGCCCATGAAAGAGGGTCAGTTATCTCTGTTTTTCAGATAAAGAAAAAAAAAACTGAGAATTAGGAAGATTACATAATTTTTGCAAAATCACAGAGATAAGCTATGGAACATTTGAGATATGAAATTAGGACTTCAGACTCCCAAGGCCTTATTATAATTACTGTTCTATGCTGAAGAATCAAGGGGCAGAAAAATGGAAATATGGAATAAGAAAGTAGGAAAAAGCAAGAGCTTATGTATTAATTAGTAGGAGACTTAAAATAAGAAAATCAATGCTGGCATGCAAATGAAATTATCAAAATTGGAGCAAATTAGAGGAAAAAAGTTTCCTCAAAGAAGTAAGTTCTGAGCTGAATGTGGAAGCAGGAAAGATATATTTAAGATCCTACATTTCTTTATGTGTACTTTCTGTTTTGGAAGTACTGTGGTTCTTGAAAAAGAGTCATAAAGAAATATAGAGATAATACCGGTCTTGGATAGAGCATTCTATAATCTGTCACGGCAGTGGTAAAGGAAAGGAAAAACAAAAAACAAACAAACAAAAAAAAACAAAAAGGAAAATAAATGTGTTTGTGATAGCAGCAGGAGGCAGGCAAATGTCTAGGCAGGTGCCTGGTGAAACCCCACCTTCAAGCCAAAGACAGTTTAAAGCCTAGCTACAAGTCTCAGGTAAATCTTCAGACCAGATTGAGAAACGGTCTTCTCATTTGGCTCACTTTCCTCTGATTGATCCCCAGCCTTCACTTGGTTTCAATACGCCTACACTTTCCTAATTGGTTTTCTATACTGCCGTGCCCACCTTTGAGTGGTACATTTGCTTTAGTTTTCTTTGCATACTCACAAACCGATCAGCATGCACTCCTGTATTCTGAGCCCATAAAAGCCCTGGACTCTGCCACACTGAGAGAGAAATTGCCCAACTGAGGGGCTGGGGGACCACCTCGTATCCCCTCTCACTACTAAGAACTGTTCAGTCGTTCAGTAAAATTATGCTCTGCCCTTCTCACTCTTCAATAGTCACCATATTCTCATTCTTCTTGAATATGGGACAAAAGCTCAAGAACCACTGAATGTGGGTAGAAGCTATAACACAGGCACAACTGGGGCCAGCCAAGAGCTAAGTCAGTGTGTAAGTCAGACTTGGCCCAGGTGGGCTGAGTAGATGGGGTGCCCCTGCTGTGAGTCCAGCAAAAGGGTCAAAACAATCCCGTGTCATTTGAAGAGCAGATTCATTTATTTTATCTGTTACAAAAGGCCTTTCAATTGGCTTCCAATCATTGATACCCCTCAACAAAAATCAGAATAGGCCTTTCAATTGGCTTCCAATCATTGATACCCCTCAACAAAAATCAGAATAAATAGGCCTTTACCTGAATTGGGTGTTTTGTCACTAGATGCAAGGGAGAATTGGGGATGACTTGAAGACAACTTTTTGTGTGTTTTGAAAATAAGATGGAATCTTTGCCTAGAGCTGAAAGTACAGGAGTTACAGTATATTGCCTGAATAGTTGTACTCAACCTTTGGGGCTAGAACAAGACAGGATGATGACTAAAACACAGTATGCAAGCTTAGAAAGTAGTTATTATGGGCTACGAAATGTGTAGTTTGAAATCTTGGTTGTTTTTATGTTTCTTGTTTTTTCTTTGCTGTTTCTCTTTTATTCATTCTCTTGGAGTATGTTAAAGATCTTTGGAAAAGTCTAACTTGTCTCACCATTCTAAAGAGAATTGTTAAAGAGAATGCCTCTCTTGAGGATGGAGCTTTTTGTTTTAATCAACTGCAATATTGGTATATTTTTTCTCAAAACAACTTACATTTCCTAGGCTACAATGTAATACGTATTTTTCACAGACAAAAATAAAGAGAAATATAATGTATAATTATTCCATTCTAAGAGAACTTTTTAAAAAATTCTGGTATCTATCCACCATACATAGACTGATAAGACTGAATCGTAGTGCACATATTTTCATAACCATTTATTCATACATGTATTTCATGAAGTCAGTGATGGCAGAGGGGTGGGTCTCATAAAAATACTTGATTTTATTTAGCTGATCCACCACTGCTCCCAATTCTGACTTTGTAAGTAACACAGTGAGGTACACAGAAACATCTCTGCATATATTTCTTTTATTTTCTCAATTAGAATTTTATATTCTCAATTATTTATTAAAAATTTTCTCTGAACATCCCAAGATTCTCATTACTGTCATATCTAAGAAAACATCTCTTTTAAATGTGTGTTATTTTGTCATTATAGTTTCAATATTCCTCTTTCCCCATCTATAGTGGCAAATTAAGATGTCTCATTATTTGCCTTGTTTAGGCAGTGATTAACACATCTATTAACATGGTAGGAGTTGAAGAAAATTGTTAAAGAGTGTTGAAAAGTGTAGTAACTGTTAATAGTTACCAACTGTTCATAATGCATTTAGCTTAATTGGTATGGAAAAATAGTGATTGCAACAGCACTTGCCAATATGAAATTTTGCCGACAGTAATGACCCTTTGCTTCAAGATCTGTGATTGATCTCCACCTGGGGTCAAAAAGGATTTCTCCCTGTGCTTGAGTTTTTCATGGTTAGCTTCATTGCGGGGCTGTCTGCTTTCCTCTGGAACATCTGGCACCAGCTACCATCACATGCAGAATCCTGACTCAATGGACCATTAGTTTTTGTGCAGAAAGCTATGTGAATTTTAAAAAGGCACTCCTGAGTATCTCTAATCAAGGCCATGTGTTATCAATTGTAGAAAGGGGAGAAGTTAGTTTTGTTCAAATCATTGCAATTCCCCCATGTGGAAACCTCTGTCCTAAAATAAACCAAGCACATCCTGGGGTTATGTGGTTAAAGACCATCAGAGACTGCTACTGGACTTCCCTTAAGTGGATGTCATCATACGCACTCAGAATCAGCAAGTCAGGATTCCCTGCATCCAAGGCATTCCACAGACAATGAGGAATCAGACTTCACCAACTGCAGAGACAGTGGCTGCTTCTGGTATGATTTGAGAAGTGCTAAGAAACTTCCTCTGGTCCCAGATAATTCCTTCTTCCTGCCTGTGGCAGCTCATTCCCAGCATCAAATTATTTTTCCAATTTCAAAAGTCCTTTGCTTATGTGTTAAAATAGTAACACCCAGGGGAAAAGTCACTTCTAACCTGATAATGACTGTTTATACTGAGTAAGATGAGTTTGTAAAATGACAGGTAGACATGTGGAGGAGAGTTTGTAAGGATGAGTGGATTCATCTCAGTTTGATAGGATAGGTGAGACAGAAGAGGAGTGCTTGCTGGTGGGAGTGCCCGGTGGATGGGTGGGGGAGCTGCAGTGGCTTGGTGGCTGAGTTCAGAGTCCAGAGTCAGGGTGCACCTGGGGTCTAGGTTTAGGCTGTGGCCCCTGAAGAGCATGGGAGACATTACCATTGTTTTTCGGTGGAAATTTGCTCCTGATTCCCATCCTCTATTGTCACACACCCCAGAAGAGTTATCCTAGCCTCCGATTTCCTCCTTAGCGCCTCCCTCCATTATAACATATTGCACTGATTCAGTTGGATTTACTTCCCGATCTAAGTATCCAGAGTTCTGCCAGCATTAAAGAAAGGGGCTGTGCTTTTTCTTCCTCGTATTCTCAGAGCTCTTAAGATCAACTAACACAGAGAAGAAGGTCAATAATAAAACTTTTTTGAAAAGAAATAATTTTTAAAATAACATGTGTTGGTTTACTCCCAAAAATATTGTGTCTATAGGTTCATGTCTTTTCAACAAAGAGAGAGCACAGGTGTACTGCCAATAATGCATGTGTTGTCAGGTAGAAGGGTGTGAGTCCTGAGACCTCAGAAGCACACAGCAGAGATTCCTTGAACTTTTCGACTACTCTATGATGAAACTGCAAATTAATACAATAGAGTTGAAAGAGAATTATCTATTTTGCTCCCTCCTAGTGGACCCATGACACAATAGGACTGGGCATTGTTCTATGAATAGTCACTGAGCACATGGTAGAAGCAGGCACTGCTATTGTCCACCCTGGGTATAGCATTGAATAAAATGAAGTGCAGCCCTCCTGGAGCTTCCATTCCAACAGAAAGTAAACAACCTTATGAGTAAAACACAGTCTGCCAGATGGTGTTAAGAACCATGGAGAAACATAGGCAGCGAAGAGGAGTAAGGGATATGGAGTTTCAGGAAGGGGATTGCTATTTGATGTGGGATTGTAAGTAAGGTCTGCCCGTAATTCAGAACCTAGAAGGATAAAGGATGTCACTTGCATTGGCATCCTAGATGATGTTACAAACCGTGGATGTTAAACTATATCTTAGCAGATAAGTCTAGTGTCCTGCCATAGGAAGGTGATAGAACTACAGGAATTTCTTCCCAATGTCAGCCTATTGCTCTCGATAGCCATAAAATAGCTGTTAGTATAAAGATAAGAGAATGTTGGGCAGAACAGAGACCTACAAAAAGAAGATCTGAGTCTTCAGGTTTAGTGTAACATACAGGCAAAAACTGAGCGTGAATACTCACACAAGAATTTGACTAGACCAGACAGCTAACGATTTTTATAGGAAATGGTATTGCCAAAGAAATGATATGCCCAGATTTGAATAGCTTCTATCAGGTAACCCCTAAAACAACCCAGATTCTTGACTCTTGAACCTGCGTCATGAAGAAGGAGGTTGAAAAATCTTTACAATGTCCCAGAAGAGTGGGCTCCCTAAAGCTCACCATGAAGAATATTAGACAAGTGAAACTTCCCAAGGAATAAGTCAGGAGCCAAGAAAGACAATGAGGAAGTGGGGGCTCTTAGACACAGGGAACAGAGACAACCCAAAGAACTGAATCCGGCATGGGGCAGCAGTTCACACATTCACACAGAGTCAGAGACTGCTCCCGCCATCACTGACTGTGGGTGCCATTGCCCCCTTCTCTGAATAGAGGGCTCTCTAAAGTTATCCCCTTGCTACTCTCCTTTCACAATGGGCATGTTATGGGCAGCTGACGTATTTTTTTCTTATTGACATGATGGCACAAAGATTCATATCTAGGCTTGATGAAGACTTCTGCATGTCTCCAGACATCCTGGCATTTGAATAATTTACAGAATAATTGGATGGCACCCTGGGGTCATGTCTTTTGGGGAGAAAGTATGTACAAGAAACATACACAGGAATATTCAGGTGACAAAAAAAGAAGGAAGGAAGGAAGGAAGGAAGGGAGCGAAGGAGGGAGGGAGGGAGGGAGGGAGGGAGAGATGGAAAAGAAGGAAAGAAAGAAAGAAAGAAAGAGAGAGAGAGAAAGAAAGAAAGAAAGAGAAAGAAGAAAGAAAGAAAGAAAGGAAGAAAGAAAGAAAGAAAAGAAAACAAAACAGTACTTTGTGCCACAAATAATGATTTTTTTTCTCTTTTCTTAGGAATAGTACCTCTAAATTTTAGTGGCGCACAAGACCACCTTGAGTAAATACTACACTGCCTAGGATTCCTTGCATTCAGATGTGACCCTGTGACCACGTCCCAGCTAATACAAAGAGGATACTATAGTACTGTGTGTTAAAGATGAAAGCTTTAACTTCTGTTTTTTGTAAAAAAGGATTTGTCCAAAACATTCTGCTGGCTTCTTTGTTGCCTAGAGGTGTGGGGGGGGGGAGGAGGCGGGCTATTGGTCTGTAAGTTTGGAAAGAATAACTGTACACGTCTGGCTTGATTCTAGCTTTCTTTCTTTTTGGAATAAGATGATCACAATGAAAATGACCCTTGCTTCTCTCTGGGGAATCTGCCTGTAGTCTGGTGTGAAGGTTTAGTATTGTCTGTGACCACCTGACCAACACGCATGCAATCAGGATTCTCTGTGCCATTAAAGTTATGTCAGCTTCAGTCTGCAACTCCTTTGAGTTCTTTCTCAAATTCATTAGAAATGGTGCAAGGAATAATGTATTAGGTTTGCTTCATAGAACCTAAATTATGTGAAATTTCTAGGATGTGTCCTTAAAGGCCAGAGGGAAATTTGTATATGTCTTCATCTCTTCTTACTTCAAAAGACTAGAATGTATATTGGGTGGCTGAATTCACTAAAGTATTTCAGCTCCTAGGAGAGTCACAGTGTGAGTCTTGAAGATCAAGAAGATGGGAGTGGCAACAAGAAGACAAGAGCAAAAAGATGGGAGAGGAAAAGACATGGGAGGGGTGAGGAGATGAGAGTGGTGAGGAGGTGGGAGGGGTGTGGAGGTGGGAGGGGTGAGGAGGTGGGAGGAGTGAGGAGTTGTGGGGGTGATGAGAGAGAGGAAGGGTGAAGATATGGGAGAAGTGAGGAGGTGGAGGAGTGAGCATGTGGGAGGGGTGAGGAGGTGGGAGGGGTGAGGAGGTGGGAGGGCTGAGGAGGTAGAGGGAGGGAAGAGGTGGGAGCAGTGAGGAGTTGGGAGATGAGGAGGTGGGAGGTGTGAGGAGGTGGGGGGAGGGAAGAGGTGGGAGGAGTGAGGAGTTTGGGGATAAAGAGGGGGGAGGGGTGAGGAGATGAGAGGGGTGAGTAGGCAGGAGGGGTGTGGAGGGGGGAGGGGTGAGGAAGTGGGAGGAGTGAGAAGGCAGGGAAACAATGAGGTGGGATGATTGCGAAGGTGGGAGGGTGAAGAGAAGGGAGGTGTGAGCAGGTGGCAGGGTGAGGAGATGTGAGGAACCTGTGGTTCTGATTACTGTAGAGCAGTCATGTCAATCCTGGACTCTTCAAGTTTCCATAAGGTCGAAAAAATGTTATTTTGCTTAGGCCAATCTTGTTTGATTTTTTTTTCTTATTCAGAAATATTGCCAACTGTGATACAAAAGGAAAACTCAGCTTCTCTTTGGACAGATTCTCTTTGGACAAAAACTCAGCTTCTCTTTGTACAGCAAATGGAGATGTTGAGTAGACAGCTGGACATAGAATGTTTTAAAATCTCATTTATGTCTATTTTCTTTACCAAATCATGGCAAGTAGTTGATATCTATTAACAAATCCATTGCACATATATGAAAAGTTAAGTTAAATACATATGGCCCAGGAAAAAAATAATGTATTTTGCCACTCCCCAAAATAAATTATTAGAAGTTTAAAAGTAGTCAGGAATGAGGACCAGATTGCAGTATTGATTGTGATGGTCAGAAATATCAGGAATCTGGGTGTTCAGAAGTGGGAGAGAGTATGTACAGATGCAAAGTGTGTGACCCTTACGGTATACTCTGCAAAAGCTAGTATCAAAAAACTAAGGGCACACACTACATCGTGAATGAAAAATGTATCAGTGAGAGTAATCACCAACCTAAAAATAAATGTCCCCAGAGAAGGTAACTCTGCAATAGAACACAAGACTATTTCATGTTCAAGTAATATTCTTGAGAGGCACCACGCCCAGGGCTAGGGGAAAGAAAGAGGCAGGATAAGCTGTATTGCAGACATTTGAGTAGTTCAGACAGATGGAGGCTCTGCCATCTTTGATACGCGGTTTCCAAAGTCAATGTTTTTCTACATCTGGTCTATGGAAAGAGCAAACATGGAATATTATAAATACAGGATGCAGGCAGGAAAGGTCCAGACACAAGAGAAAAATAAATGTGACTTAAAGATGTGCCATAGCCTGGCTTATCCCCACTAAATGTTAGTTTCAACTTTTCCCCTCATGTATTGAATATAATCTCTCTTATTCAAGGGAGATGACCAGAGTCCCATGCAGTCCCTGTATTCAGGTCAAAGCACAAGAATCTTTAGAAAATGTTCATTGCTCTCCAGAGTTCTCAATATGGTTCCCTGGGCTCAGTGACCTAAAAGTTCACTTATCTTCCCAACACACCCCTATCCAGTGTAAAAAGATCAAACAGGGTTAAGGAATGCTCCACTTTGCAAAACAGAAACCATGACTGGGGTATTGAATGGCATTTTTACCAGGAAGACATATGAAGAACCCCTGTCTGAAGGTGGGGAGATGCCTTGATGGGATCTCAACTTTGCCTTCTGAGATGAACTTTCTTATTTGCCAGGGTTTTCTAGGAGGTCCTTCCTTTGGCATTTCTCCCCATGGCCTCCTCTGTTTTGGGGATTGAGGAGTGCGCCGTCCTTGGCTGTTGCCTGGCTTTTGTAGATTGCTCTCTGTCCAATTTTGGATTGAGTTTATTTCTGAGGCTAACAAAACTATTATAGGATTTTTTAAAAATCAGCCTCATGGTTTCTTTGGCAACATTTCCTCACAATCTTTTCACTCTTCTGTTTGCTTGCTATGAGTTCTGTTGCCAGTAAACACAAAACAAACAGAGTGTGTCCTTTTTTTGACATATTTTCAGGTCTGCTTTGTTAATTTATTTCCTGCCATCCTGCCTCTCTCTCCATTTAGAGGAAGCTGTCTTGCTGAAGTCTGCATACATAGGCTTAAGTGGGAAGGCCATCTCCTTGAATGACTTTGCTACAAATCTCTTTAAGTGAGAAGTTTTAGTGAGCACCCCCACTTTTTTTTTCTTTTTTATGTGAGCTTGGATCCAATCTTTTATTTTCCAGAACTTATAGGCCCCAATCTTATGGACTATTTTATTTTACTTTCTACTCCCAAACCAGGCATATTTTTCCTGAACACATCTCTCCCTCATAATCTCGTAGTATTAATATATACAAGCCAGCATAGGCTACTAACACATTGACTCTGGTCCCTTCCCTTGGAACTGAATTATTCATGGACAGTCTCTGCCTTCCTAGTTCTCATTGGATTCTAAATGTTCTTTACTAGGTTTAGATACACATCATTTCTCAGATGAATCTTTTTCAAGTATTTTTTCCCAATCTGTGGCTTTGCTTATTATTTTTTGACAGTATATTTTGAAGAGCAAATGTTTTTATTTTTGATTAATTTAAATGTATCACCTTTTGTTTTGGGTATCATGCTACCTTGTTTACAATTTTTGCAATACACAAATAAACATGTATCAATGTAGGTAGGAATAGCCTTGCTTTTTTGTATAAGAGATTTACATCTGCAAGAAAATTTAAAGATATTGGATTGCTGGCACAAAACATGAAGGCAATTCTGTTTTGGTTTTCATTTTGTTTTATTTTAATATATGCTGCCAATTGCCCTTCTTAGTAATATAGAAGTTTGTATTCCCACCAGGATTGTGTAAGAGTATATGTTTTCTTTCTACCTTACTAACAGACTATGTTGTCAAGTTTTTGTAAATTTTGCTGATCTAAAAGGAGATAAGTGGCATTTCAGTGTAATTTAGCATTTCCATATCTCTTTGTCTGAGTGGCACTGAGAATAAGAACTTTCTTGTGAATTTTCTGTTCATAAACAGTTTGCATATGAGTTTTCTATTAAAATATATGTTATTTGTATCTTACTCTTCTGAGGTGCAGGTGTTATCGTGGAGATATTTTTGATCTTTCTTCTGGTTTCGTGTGATCAACAAAGAGTGAAGATCTAGCCCAGAGGAGAGAATTGCCAGATTGCATTTCTGCTTGCTTCTTAGAAGACGCTGCTTCCTGAGACTGGCTTCCTTTAGCTCCCTGTGGAATGCCTCCTCCACCACCCTTCCTGCCTCCCTCTGAAGCCCCGCCCTGTGCATGGCGCTCCCTCTGGCTGAGTGCCGCTGGTTTCCCGCCCCTGAGGCAGCTCTGTTTTCCCTGCACTTCCCACCACACCAAAATGTCCCTGCATCTTATTCTGCGAATTCTGCCCCTCTCACTTTCTTTGGCACCACTGGGTAACAATTTGGAGTTTGCATGTTTTCTCAAAAGTTTCCCCAAAATTTCAGATTGTTGTTGTTCAGTATATTTCTCGAAATGTTTCTAGGAGAAAACAAAAAACAATTCAGAGCTTAACCACCACCGTCTTCCTATCAGCTGTATAACTATATGTATGCAGGGGTGTGTGTGTGTATATATATATACACACACACACACACACATGCACACGGTATACACACACACACACATATACACACATATACACACATACATACATAAACATATATAAACATGTATACACAGATACATATACACATACATACATATACACACATGTGTATATCTTAATTCACTTATAAATCATTTATAAATGCACATGCCATGTTATATTGCTTTCAAGAGGTTTCAATACCAGAGCTGGGGAAATAGACAAATAAACATTTTTTTTCAAGTGCAATGATAAATTTTGGAGGGAGAAATAAAAATTTATGTTAAGAGAGTTAGGAGATGAAAGAGAAA
Organism: Cacajao melanocephalus; assembly: GCA_963573385.1. Lineage (NCBI taxonomy): Eukaryota > Metazoa > Chordata > Mammalia > Primates > Pitheciidae > Cacajao > Cacajao melanocephalus. Next base: position 57,830 of record CAUYLG010046266.1, read on the forward strand.
GTTCTTAATAAAACTGCTCTTTAGAGTTTCCCAAGATAATAAAGCTACACATTTGTTTCCCCTTTCAACTGAGATGTTTATGGGGAAATAAAACACAAAGTTAATTCTTTATTTGGTGCACAACACTTGTAGGCTTGGAAATTTGTCTTTTGCTTTAATGAGGACACAACGGACTCCAAGGTTTAAAATAACCTGTGACGAACACTGGAATTAGGACTGCGAAGCCCATCAGTGTCAAGGACATCTCTGTCTTTTTCATAGATTCTCTCTCTGGTTATTTTTCTTTACCCCATAGAAGAAAGTGGTGTCTGATGAGCTTAACTCATGCAGCGCTTGTGCTAAGCTTTCAATGGATGTCTATGCACAAGCAGAGGAAGTGGCTTTAAATTAAGAAGCATGGGTTAAACTTACCTGTGGATATCACCTGGAAAGCAAGCATGTGAGTGAGATTATATTTAGTTAAGTTTATGTGGTAGGTAAAGTTTGTGGAAAGTCTCTTCTAGTTTCTAATTTCTCAGAGCAATAAAAACGCATGTCGTCAGCTGAGAGTGAAGAAAAGGGAAAAGGTAAAAAGTTGAAAACGAGATGTATTTTCTCCATGCCCTTATATCTCTAAAAGACCTACCAAGAGTGTTAGTGATTGAAAGGGTAAGCAATCCACCCTTTAGTCTAGGTAAGGTAGACAGAGCATCAGCCTCTAAGCTGCGATCCACAGGCAGACATCCAGTTTCCTGATTATCCCTAAGCTGACAGCTCTGTAGGTTGGGTGTGGTTATGCAACTGTGAACTGCTTAACTCTGGAACCTCCATTCTCATTTTAGACTATTTAGTTGCTGTCCTTTGGAAGCTGTGTCATGCCATATGCCCAAATCTGCCATGCCTAGGAAGACAGATTTATGGAGGTTGGGGAAAGGGTTGAGCTGAGGATGCTGAGACTTTCCCCAAACTCTCCAATCTGGTGAATACAAAACATTTCCAACTTCCCTTTTGTTTTTCGTCAGCTTTCTTTCCTCACTGTAGTAGTCCATTTTCACATTGCTGATAAAGACATCCCCAAGACCTGGTAATTTATAAAGAAAAATAAGTGTGATGGACTCACAGTTCCACGTGGCTGGAGAGGCCTCACAATTATGGTGGAAGGTGAAAGGCATCCTTTACATGGCAGCAGGCAAGGAAGAATGAGAACCAAGCAAAAGTGGAAAGCCTTTATAAAACCATCAGATCTTGTGAGACTTATCCACTACCACAAGGACAGTATGGGGGAAATCTCCCTCGTGATTCAATTATCTTCCACTGGGTCCATCCCACAACACGTGAAAATTATGGGAGCTACAATTCAAGATGAGATTTGGGTGGGGACACAGCCAAATCATGTCACTTACCTACAAAAGATGTGATGTTTCATGTTTTTCAGCTATTGGGCATGTCCAGAGCAAGTCTTTTATTTTTGGGTTTTGATTTGTTTTTCAGATTTCTCTGTTCTGGAGAGGAGACATTAGGTTACAAAATGTTGAGGTTTGGTGGTCTAGAGTTGTGTTGATCTTTGGTTCTGACATTCATTTCTTCTAAGGCCATGGCCAAATTATTTTGTTACCAGGGTTCTTCACTTGTACATGACAATATATATCTACTCTGAAAGATTGTGAAGATTGGATAGAATTTACATAAAGTGTAAAAGTCTAGCGTAAAAATGGTGCTAAACAAATTGTAGCTGATACAAGTTACCATTTATTGAGTGGTCACTACGTACCAGATGCTGTGCTAAATAATCTGCACGTGCAGCCATGCACCACTTAATGAAGAAGATAGATTCTGAGAAATGCACCATGGAATACCATATACACACCTAGATGGGACAGCCCACCTCACACCTAGGCTCTGCGGTATAGCCTGCTGCTCCAGGCTACAAACTTGTACAGCACATTACTGTGCTGAATACTGCAGGCATCTGTAACACAATGGTAAGTTCTTCTGTTTTAAACATAGGAAAAGGTCAATAAAAATATGATACAGAAGAGCTTTGAAAATAGTACACATGTCTAGGATACTTACCATGAATGAAGCTTGCAGGACTGGAAGTTGCTCTGGGTGAGTCAATGAGTGAGTTGTGAGTGAATGTGAGAGCCTAGGACATAACTGAACACTACTGAAGACTTTATAAACACTGTATACCTACGTTACACTAAATTTATATGTTTTCATTCATCAATAAAATAACCTTAGCTCATTGTAACTTTTTTGCTTTATAACTTTACTTTTTTAGCCTTTTTGACTCTTGTAATAACACTTAGCTTAAGACACAAACATACTGTACAACTTGACAAAAATATTCTTTCTTTATATTCTTATTCTATAAGCTTTTTTCTATTTTTAATTTTTTAAGCTATTCTGTAAAAAAAAACCTGAGATATAAACATACACATTAGCCTAGGCCTACACAGGGTCAAGATCAACCATATCACTGTCTCCCACCTCCACATCTTGTCCCACTGGAAGGTCTTCAGGGGCAAGACATACGTGGAGCTGTCATCTCCTTTGATCACAAAGCCTTTATCTGGATACTTTCTGAAAGACCTGCCTGAAGCTGACAGTTAACTTGTTTTTTAATAAATAGACTCTAAATAACAAGTATAATATAGTAAATACATAAGCTAGTAACAAAGTTGTTTATTATCATCATCAATTATTAATGTACTAATTGAATAATGCACCATAGCTTTTTAGGTCTTGGAAGGGCGGTAGACTTGTTTACACTAAGTAACATGAGTCATGCGTTGTGCTATGACGTTAAGATGACTGCAATATCACTAGGCAATACAAAATTTTTAGCTGCATTTTAACCTTATGGGAACACTATAGGACGTGTTGTTCATCATTGACTAAATACGCATGGGATGATTGTATTGAATCATTAATACTGGGCAATCAATGACACATGTACTCTTATAATTGTCATTTTACAGGAGAATAAATTGAGACTCAGAGAGGAAATATCACCTCTCTTATAGCCAGTGGTAGTAAAATTAGTTTACAAACTCAGTTTGACTCCAGGGTCCTTGAATACTACATATATGCATAGGTGCTACTATCTCCTTGGCTTCTATCAACAATGCTTGTCTCTGCTTTGGTTGCAAAGTACCACAATCTGAAAGTCAGCAAGAAAATAATGCCATCAACCTAAGTTTATGTTCAAAGAAAAAAGGAATTTTCATGAATTCCCGTGTGATTCTATAATATAAGAAATTCAGTGAGAAGCAGTATAATCACAATTTGAAAACTGCAAATTTCACTTTCTTTTCTTTTTTGCTCTTTCTCAGCAGAATCAAGCAAACTTTATTTTAAATTGTGAAACTGTTACATTTTTAAATTTCAAACTTGGAAAATGAAGCTCTCAAACAAGAAAATTATCTTCATGTATAGAGATGAATCAGAGTGAGTTAAATAAAGTCATGCAAAATTTTAAAAGCAATCATTAATGTTTGTGGCAATAATTCTTAGTCTCTGCATTGTAAGTACATGCACCAAAAAATCCAACTACAGGAGGACAAAAGAAAGTACGCTAACTTTGGTTTAAAAAAAAAAAAACAAGTGCTATGGAACTTTTACGAACTTACATAGAATTTCCAGAGAGTTCTTGAATTTTTAAAGCTGTTTACAAAGTGAAGCTAAAAGGTCTAAAACCTGTGTCCTCTTAGTATTCCACCGAGCCTGTGGGTGCATTAAATAATGAGTTAGAAATTTGCAGGAACCACTTTGTGGCAATAGAGAAGCATAAAGCATATTTAATTAATTTAGGTAATCTCTATTTAGATGAAAATAAATCATTTTAGTGCTTACTGTTTTTAATGACTCAGGCCATCATTCAAGAAGAAAGCTGATAAACTACTTAGAACTCCATTTATGTGGCTTTTATAGCAAAGTACTAATGGGAATTTTCTTGCCAGGGAATGCCATATTTTATTAATAAACTGTTCTCAAACACTCACAATAATTAACAATGTCTAACACAAAATATGCCAAGAAAGGGAAAGAAAACCACAAAGATGTATTTTTGAAAGTTTTTAGTACATTTTAAAATCATGCTTATTTAATCAATTTTTAAGTAAATTTCTATTAGGAACATGAAGAAAAATATTTACTAAAGTATCTCATTTTGTATAACACAATTGATAGCTCAAGATTTTTGTTTGACAAGGCTATTTGTAGACCTCAGAGATTATAAGCTTTTTCATATTTGAGAATCTTAACATATACTATGTTGAACACATCCATGGGCAATACCTGACTTAATTTTTCTCAAAAATTGTTATTATATTTTATAATTTATCATTTAAAAATTAGAAAATTTAAACTGGCTGTGTTTCTTCAGCATTATTTGTACATACTTGGAAATTCTTGAAATTTAAAGAATTAAAGAAACTGATCATCTTCATTTATAATAAAATTTTTTAACATAATTTATCCATTAATGACGTTGATACACTACTAAGTTTGGTAGAAACTTAATGTCCGTGTCTTGGCTGGTTGTGTTTTTATTTCTTAGTTTAGAGATAATAATTTTTTCTTCAGATCTTAAATACTTCTGTAGTCCTCTATTAAATGTATAGGTTTAGATGCTGCACCTATATCTGGCTTATACAATTCTCTTCTTAATTTTGCAATGTTTTGAAATAAGGATAATGACAAATATATCTTTGATAATTTTCTTTTAAGATATTCTCAATATGTATATGTTAAAATAATAAAATGTTTTGATCATATGGTCCAAAGAGAGTCCTAGAAGCTACCAGAGCTTCCAGAATCCATAGTTTCCCCACCTCCCATCACTCCAAAGAATGTGAGCACCTGGCATTTTGGTTAATCTAATAATCTACATGAAGATGATGATAACTAAATTGTTGTGAACACCTGATACATTTTATCTTTTTCACCTTAGCCATCCTATTAAGTATAGACTACATTATGATTTTAACTTACATGTGCTATTGACATGTGATGTTCAGCATTTGTTCAAAAGTTTATGGGCTATTTGGATCCACTCTTTGACCATTATTGTCTGTCTTTTGTTTCATGATTGGAAGAGTTTGTTGTACATTCTGAATATTTGTTTTTTGTCATATATGTCTATTGCAATCCACGTTGGTTGTTCTCAGCCCTTCTAATTTCCATATACTTTTAGAATCAGCTTACCAATTTTTATTTTTTAAAACCCTATTAAAATTTTAACTGAGACTCAGAAACTATAGATTAAGCTGAGAAAAAAGAATAAGTTCACAATACTGAATTTTGTAATATCTATAAACATAGAAGATCTTTCCATTTCTACTTTAGTCTTAATAATATTTCACAATATATTTATTTTGTGCATAAAGATCTTGAAAATATTTAATTAGTTTTTTCTAAATATAATATATTTTAATGTCTTAATAAATGCTTTAATATTTAAGGTTTTATTGACTCTTGATGCTTTACAGAAGAATAATTGAGAGCTATATATTGATGATTGTATTAGTCCATTCTCACACTGTTATAAAGAAGTGTCCTGAGGCTAGGTAATTTATAAGAAAAAGGTTTAATTGATTAACAGTCCCTTTTGGCTGGGGAGACCTGTGGAAACTTACAATCATGGAAGGAGAAGCAAACATCCTTCACATGGCGACGAGAGAGATAAGTGCTGAGCAAAGGAGGAAAAGCTGCTTATGAAATGATCAGATCTCATGAACACTCACTCACTATCACAAGAACAGCATGAGGGTAACAGCCCCCATGATTCGATTACCTCCCTCTGGGTCCCTCCCATGACACATAGGGATTATGGGAACTACAATTCCAGATGAGATTTGGATGGGGACACAGCCAAACCATATAATTATGCCCCAGCTTCTCCCAAATCTCATGTTCTCATATTTCAAAACACAATCATGCCCTTTTAACAATTCCTCAATCTTAACTAAGTCCAGCATTAACTCAGACATTGAAGTCCAAAGTCTCATCTGAGGCAAAGCAAGTCCCTTCTGCCTATGAGCCTATAAAATCAAAAGTAAGTTAGTTATTTCCTACATACAATAGGAGTACAGCCATTGGGTAAATAGAGCCATTCCAAATGGGAGAAACTGGCTAAAATGAAGGGACTATAGGCCTCATACAAGTCCAAAATCCAATAGGTCAGTTATTAAAGCTTAAAGTTCCAGAATGATCTATTTTGACTCCATGTCTCACATCCAGGGCATGCTGATGCAAGAGGTGGGCTCTCACGGCCTTGGGCAGCTCTGCCTCTGTGACTTTGCAGGGTATAGACCCCCTCCCAGTTGCTTTCATGAGCTGGCACTGAGTGTCTGTAGTTTTCCCAGGAGCACAGTGCAAGCTGTTAGTGGATCTACAATTCCAGGGTTTGGAGAACAGTAGCCCTCTTCTCACAGCTCCACAATGTAGTGCCTCAGTGAGGACTCTGTGTGGAGTCTCCAACCCATCATTTCCCTTCTGCATTGCCCTAACAGAAGTTTCCCATGAGGGCTCCATCCTGTAGCAAACTTCTGCTTGGACATCAAGGTGTTTTCAATCATCCGCTGAAATCCCAGCAGAGGTTCCCAAATGTCAGTTCTTGACTCCTGCGCACTTGAAGGCTCAACACCATGTGTAAACTGCCAGGAATTGGGGCTTGCACCCTCTGAAGCAATAGTCTGAGCTCTACATCATCTTCTTTTAGCCACAGCTGGAGCTGAAGCAGGTAAAACACAGGGCACCATGTCCTGAGGCTGCATAGAGCAAGGGGTTCCTAGAACCAGCCAATAAAACAATTTTTCCCTCTTAGGCCTCGAGCCTGTGATAGGAGTGGCTGCCATGAAGGTCTCTGACATGGACTGGAGACATTTTCCCCATTGTCTTGGTGATTAAGATTAGGCTCCTCATTACTTATGCAGATTTTTATGCAGGCTTGGATTTCTCCCTAGAAAAATGGGATTTTCTTTTCTATGGCATCATCAGGCTGCAATTTTTTCAAATTTTTTATGCTCTGCTTCCTCTTGAATATTTTGCTGCTTAGAAATTTTTTCTGCCAGATACTCTAAATAACCTCTCTGAAGTTCAAAGTCCCACAGATCTCTAAGGCAAGGGCAAAATACTATCCATCTCTTTGCATAGCAAGAGTCATTCTTACTACAGTTCTCAACAGGTTCTTCATTTCCCTATGGGGCTACCTCAGCCTGAACTTCATTATCCATATCACTATCAGTGTTTGGGTCAAAGCCGTTCAACAAGTCTCTAGGAAGTTCCAAACACTCTCACATCTTCCTGTCTTCTGAGGCCTCCAAGTCTCTGGGAAGTTCCAAACTTTCCCACATTTTCCTGTTTTCTTTTGAGCCTTCCAAACTGTTCCAAACTCTGCTTGTTACCCAGTTCCATAGTCATTTCCATATTTTCAGGTATATTTACAGCGGCACCCCACTCTCTGTGGTACCAATTTACTGTATTAGTCCATTCTCATGCTGTTATAAAGAACTGCCCAAGACTGGGTAATTTATAAAGGAAAGAGATTTAATTGACTCACAGTTCGGCATGGCTGGAAAGGCCTCAGAAGACTTACAATCATGGCAGAAGGGAAAGCAAACATGGCCTTCTTCACATGATGGCAGGAGAGAGAATTGCTGAGCAAAGGAGTAATAACTCCTTATAAAACCATCAGATCTCATGAGAGCTTACTCACTATCACAAGAACAGCATGAGGGTAACCATCCCCATGATTCAATTACCTCCCCCAGGTCTCTCCCATGACACATGAGGATTATGAGAACTATGATTCAAGATGAGATTTGGGTGAGGACAGAGCCAAACTATATCAATGATATATGCAACTAACTTATTAAATTAACTTATTAATTCTAATACTTTGCAGACTATCTTGAATTTTGTAGATACAGAATAATATCTTCTGCAAGTGATGACATGTTTTATTTTTACATTCTAAACTTATGTGTCAGTAACTGGAGGAAAAACTGCTTATCTCACAGTGTAGTTTGAAAATTAACTTAGGTATACTTTGATATTACTACTGTTACTTCTAAATATAATCTTCATTCCCCAAACTTTACAATACTTCCTAGTATGGGCGTATTGAAGGTCTTACTTCCTGAGATATTCTGGTCTGACCTAGAGTGGGCTATGATCCCCAGCCTTGAAACTTACAGCTGTTGTTCTGAGTTGCTCCCAGGATGTTTCTTGCAGCAAATGGGGCAATGACTCTTTCTAACTCGTAAATACTCGAGGGTGTTTTTTGTTTCTTAATTTCAAGGAGAGACTACATTTGTATACACAAGACTTGCAGAGTGTGTGTTTGTGTGTTTGTACACACACGTACACTGTCTGTGTGTGTATGTGTGTTTGCATGTATGTTTGTACTCTGATATTTTCAAAACAAAACATGAGAAATATAAATCATAAGCTAAGAATGATGATTACTTATTAGGAAAATAGGACTAAGGTGGATGGGAGGAAATGAAGACATTGCTGTGTATACCTTAAATGACAGCATGAGAAAATATCTGCATGAATAAAAAATGTACCTTTTCTTTAAGAAAACTGGCTTACTTTCCATAAAAAGTCACTATCATGGAAATACAGAAAAACAGCAAGCATAAGGATACAGTGTAAAAATCCTAAATGTAGAATTAAATTCAGTTTGATAAAAAACATTATTAAAATACATTTTTATAACAAATTGGGAAAGTTAAATATAAACTAGGCATTAGATGACTAATAAGGAATTGTTATTAGCTTTTGCAGCATAATGGCATATTTGAAGACAAATGCTGAAACACTGAGAGATGAATGGTTGCAATGTCTGTAATTGAATTTCAAATTGTTTATATAAATAAACGTATATATTAGAAAATAAATCTCCTAAAATGTTAATAATTTTTAATCCAATGTGTTTATGTGTAGATATTCATTATTATATTTTTCAGTTTTTCACTATGAAATTTTTTTCATGATAAAAATGTTACAAATGCTCAATCTAAATACATACATCCATAATGACCCATGAACAAACATATACACTTGCATATATTAGTCATTGTGGAACACTAGAGTATACCTCACATTCATACTGTATTATGATGAGTAAGGTGCAAAAACATAAAGTAACTCAACTGCAAAGTAGCATTATTTCAAAATTAATAAGCTGACAGAATGGGACCACACAGTTTCTCATTCAGGAGTATCAAGGATAATTATAGGTTTTCCTTTGTGATAACTGGAGCTGCTTTCATCATTTAGTTTTGGAACATTAGGATGGTGGAATACCAAGAATGGGGATTTGGGATTAACTGACATCTCCTTTTCCAGCATTGGACTGCTCTCCATATCAATATTCATAAGAAGATACAAAATTTGGTCCCTGCATGAGCATGAAGATGGGCAAAAGATAGGTGCCAATCACCACTGGATTATATCTAATGTGGAGCTGTAAGTATAATTAGACAAGTTAGTTCTTGCCTTCTTTTTTTCTGGACTTAAAGAGTTTATGCTTTAAAACGCTGATTCAAATACTTTTGAAAAGTTCTACAGATTCTATTAGTTATTATATAAAAACACTATAGATTTTCCTGTTCATCATTTATGTTTTCAACATTTATTTATTAACAGCAATAATACACATTGTAGAAAGTCCAAAAATTATCTTTGCCTAGAAATCAACAAGCACACCAGCAAAAATGATCAAAATCAACATTTTCAAAATTCTGGAGATGAGCTGAACTGAACAAAAAACTGAAAAGAAAAAGATGGAGAGTGAGATGAGATGTTCATAGGAGGCTTTGGAAAGCTCTAAAACATTCCTAAGAATCTAGAAGGCCATAATCACTTGTTCAGCATTGCACATTGACAAGGCTGTGTATACTTCTAGAAAAGACCTAAGGAATCCCTAACCTTTCACCTGCAGTTGACCTTGAGGCCTTGTGAAAAAAAGACAGTGAGCACTCAGGTAGAACTGTAAACTGTATGCCTGACAATTGAAGGAGTACCCCACTGTATATACAGAGCCTCCCAGAAAAGCTGATTCTAGACAGTTCTCTGTCTAATCAGCTGACAGTTAAGTCAAGTTTCATATAAAAAAATATATTAAATAATTAGTTAAAACTCATAGCAATAAGAAAAAGAACAACAATAACCAACATAAAAACAAATCCTGAGAATAAAAGGATATGATTCTCAAAGTTGGCATATATTATGTAGAAAGTCTAGTTTCAACAAAAAATTATGATATATCAAAGAAGCAAAAAATATGGTTCATACAAAAAAAATTAGAAACTGTCCCTAAGAAGGCTTCAGCATTGGACTTATTATACAAATAATTTTAAAGCATATATTTTACATATTTTCAAACACTAAGGGAAACATTTTCTAAAGAACTAATAAAACAATGTCTTACCAAAAAAGGGATGATCAAAAAAGACATTTAAATTATTTTCAAAAAGTAGTAATTCTGTAGTTGAAAAGTATAATAACTGAAATAAAAAATTAACTGTAGGAGCACAAAATGCAGTCTGAGCTGGCAAAGAACAAAACGATGTTGTTTTAAATTAAAATGTTAATTACAGTAAACAAGCTAATACTAAAAATAAATCTAAAAATAGAGTAAAATAAATGATGAGGGAATAAATGCTACAGGAGAAAATATTTATTTAACATAAAAGATGAGAATGAAGAAAAATAGGGAAATGTAACAAGATGTAAGACATATTGAAGGCAAACAGCAAAATGAAACATGTATAGCCAATTTTGGGTAATTATATTAAATGTAAATGGATTAAACCCTTTAATGAATAGGCAGAGATTGCCAAAACAGAAGAAAAAGAAAAACCTTTCAAGTATATGCTATCTACAAGAGACATACTTTAGATCCAGTGATACAGATATGTTGAAAGGAAAAGATATACCTTCAAACAGAGCTGGTCTAAAGTCAGACAAAATAGACTTTAAGACAAAAATTGTTGCTAGAAACAAAGACAGATATTTTATGAAGATAAATGGGCCAAATCTTCAATAATATAAAAATTTAAAACATATATTCATTTAAAAACGGAGGCCCAAAATGCATGAAGAAAAAACTAACAGAAATTAAAGGAGGATAAAGTATTCATCAACAAGTGTTAGGGAATTTAATACCCTACTTTCAAAAATAAATAGAAAAACCAAACAGAAGATCAATGAAGAAACAGAAGACATGAACAATTCCGAAACAAATAGACCTATCAGGCATTGATAGAATATTTCACCACAAAATAAAAAACTACACATTCTCTGTAAATGTACATTGAACATTCTACAACATAAACCATAGATTAAGCCATAAAACAAGTCTCAATCAATTAAAAAGGACTTAGATCATTAAGTTTTGTTCTTTGGCCACAGTGGAATAAAACTGGAAATAAAAAAAAAAAGAAAATTCACAACATGTAAAAGTTAACATAATGCTAAATAACAAGTGGATCAAAGAAGAAATCAAAAAGGAAATTTAAAAATATTTTTATATTAATAAAGACAAAGACACAAAATACACACACTTATAGGATGCAAAGTAATGCTTAGGTGGAACTACATAGCTATAAATATGTATATTATAAAAGAATAAAGATCTTAAATGAATAACCTGAATAATACTGTATCTGAACAAACTAGAAAAAGAGAAGAAACTAAATAAACCCAAGGCAAGCAAAAAGAAGGAAACAGTAAATAATTAGGTGGAAATAAATGAAATTGAAAACAATAGAGAAAATCATTGATACCAAAAGTTAATGTTTTTAATAGATCAACAAAATTGAAAAACCTTTATCTAGAAAACAAGGAGAAGACCCAAATTAGTAAAATCAAAAATGAAACTGTTACAATTACCACCAGCCTTACAGAAATAAAAAGAGGTGTACGTTATTATTCTGAACAATTATTTGCTAACAAATTAGATAACTTCAAACAAATGGACAAATCTCTAGAAGACATAAACTACTTAAAGTGACAGAAAAATAGAAAAATCCCAATAGACTTACAAAAATAAAACAGATTTAATGACTAATTAAAATCTTCCTCCCATACAAAGTTCAGGCCCAGTTGGCATCACTGGTGAATTCTACCAAATGAGTAAAGAAGAACTAACGCTAATCTTCCAAATAATTCTAAAAAAATAGAAGATAAAATAATCCAGTTTATTTTATGAGTCATTATTGTCATCTCAAAGCCAGACAAATACCACAAAAAATACAGAATTATATGCCTTATGAATCACAAACTGTCTTCAACAAAATTTCACAAAATTGAACCCAGCTGCATGCTGAATCCAGGATTATACTCCACAACTACTTGGTATTATCCCAAGAATGAAAGCTGTATTGAACATACAAAAATCAATCAGTATAATTTCTCCTATTAAAAGAAAGAAAAAAACAAAAACTAAATTCTATATCAACCAATGCCAAAAAAGCATTTGAAAAAATCCAACATCCTCTCGTGACTCAAGAAAGAGGTTGCTAATTACATTATATGGTTTTCAATTAGATCAATTAAGAATAAGAAAAATAACTTATTTTATTTTACCTTTGTACATTTCTTCTCCCAGAGTCTTCCCTTTTTTAAAAAAAAATTAGATACAATTCCCTGGCCTATATAATATTCCTCTCCTAAATAATTTTTAAACATGTCTTTCAAGACAGGTCCACTGGCAAGAAATTCTCTCATTTTTTCTTTTTCCAAGAATGTTTTTATTTTTCCTTTATTTTTCTTAATGGGTTTTATATTTTGGAGAAATTTTGCAAGTTCACAGCAAAATTGAGTGGCAAAACATACTATATATTCCCTGACCACTCACATGTATAGCTTTCTCTGCTACCAACACCCCTCACCAGAGAAGTATTTTCATGACAACTTGTAAACTTACCTTGGCACATCTTTATCACTCAAGGTCCAGAGTTTACATTAGGGTACACCCTTGGTATTGTGTATTTTATGGGTTTGCATAAATTTGTAACGACATGTATCCACTACGGTAGGTTCATACTGAGTAATTTTATCGTCCTGAAAACCCTGTGTTCCACCTATTCATCTCAACTTTCCTCTTAACCCCTGGCTCTGACTGCTCTTTACACTGTCTTCATAGTTTTGCTTTTTCCAGAATGTCATATAGTTGGAATCTTACAGTATGTAGCCTTTTCAGACTGCCTTTTTTTACTTGGTAATATACATTTAAGTGTTCTCCATGTTTTTTTGTGGCTGAGTAGCTCATTTATTTTTAGCCCTGTATAATTGTCCATTGTCTGAATGTACTACTGTTTATTTATTTATCTATGAATTTACCTACTCACAGACATCTTGGTTGCTTCCAAGTTTTGGCAACTATGATTAAAGCTGCTATAAATGTCCATGTGCTGGTTTTTGTGTGGACATAAGCTTTCAGTTCCTTTGGGCAAATAACATAATTCCTGGATGGTGTGGTAAGAGTATGTTTAGTTTAGAAAGAAGTACCAAACTGTTTCTAAAGGTGGTTGTGCCATTTTGCATTCCCACTAGCAAATGAATGAGAGTTCCAGGTACTTCACATCCTCATCAGCATTTCATGTCAGTGTTTTGGATTTTGCCCATTCTAATAGGTGCATAGTAGCATCTCATTTTAATTTGCCTTTCTCTGATAACACATGATGCAGAATATCTTTTCATATGTTTATTTTCTATCTATGTATCTTAATTGGTGAGGTATTTATTAAGGTCTTTGCCCCATTTTTTAATTGGGTTGTTCATTTTCTTATTGTTGGGTGTTAAGTATTCTTTGTATATTTTGGATAACAGTGCTTAAGCAGATATGTTTTTTAAAAATATTTTTTTCCAGTTTGTGGCCCGTCTTCTTATTCTCTTGTAAAGAATAAAATTTTAATTATAATAAAATCCAGTTTATCAATTTTTCATGGATCATGCATTTGGTGTTGATTTTAAAAGTCATTAACAAACATGAGGTAATCTAGATTTCCTACTGTCTTATCTTCTAGGAATTTAGTTCTAGTTAATTTTTGTGAAGTGTAATGTCTGTATCTACATTCACTTTTTTGCACGTGGATGTTCATTTATTCTCATACCATTTGTTGAGAAGACTATTTGTTCTTCAGTGTATTACCTTTTCTACTTTATCAAAGATAAGTTGATTATATTTATATGGATATATTTCTGGACTCTGTTCTGTTTCAGAGATCTCATTGTCTATTCTTTCACAAAGATCACACTGTCTTGATTAGGATAGCTTGACCATAGTAAGTCTTGAAGTCGGGTAGTGTCAGTCCTCTGACTTCACTGTTTTTCTATATTGTGTTGGTTAGTCAGGATTGTTTATATCTTCATATAAACCTTCGAATCAGTTCGTTAATATCCACAAAATAACTTACTGGAATTTTGACTGGGATTGTGTTAAATCTACAGATCACATTAGAACAAATTGACATCTTAACAATATTGAGCCTTCCTATTTATGAACAGGGAATATCTCTCTATTAATTCTTTGATTTATTTTATTGGCATTTCCGTTTTCCTAACATAGGTCTTGTACATATTTTGGTATATTTATACCTAAGTGTTTCCTTGTTGAGGGGGTGCTAATATAAATTGTAATATGTTTTTAATTTCAAATTCCACTTATTCATTGTTGGTATATAGGAAAGTGATTGACTTTTGCATATTAACCTTGCATACTGCAACCTCGCCGTAATTGCTTATTAGGTACAGGTGTTTATTTGCTTTTGCAGATCGTTTTAGATTTTTATCATAGACCACCAGGTCATCTGTGAACAAATGGTTTTATTGTTCTTTTCTCTTCAGTAGGGGTGTGTGTGTGTGTGTGTGTGAGTGTGTTTTAAGTTCCAGGGTACATGTCCAGCATATGCAGGTTTGTTACATAGGTAAATGTGTGCCATGGTGCTTTGCTGCACCTATCAACCCATCATCTAGGTATTAAGCCCAGAATGTATTAGCCCTTTTCCCTAATGCTCTCCACCTCTTCCCACCACCCCGCCCTCCCCCGACAGGCCCCAGTAAGTGTTGTTCCCCTCCCTGTGTCCTGTGTCCGTGTGTTCTCACTGCTCAGCTCCCACTTATAAGTGATAACATGGTATTTGGTTTTCTGTTCCTGAGTTAGTTTTCTCAGGATAATGGCTTCCAGCTTCATTCATGTCTCTGCAAAGGACATGATCTCATTCCTTTTTATGGCTGCATAGTATTCTACGGTTTATATGTATCACCTTTTCTTTATCTATTCTGTCAGTGATGGGCATTGGGGTTGATTCCATGTCTTCACCATTGTGAACACTGCTGCAATGAACATATGCATGTATGTATCTTTATAATGCAATGATTTATTCCTTTGGGTATATACCCTGTAATGGAATTGCTGCGTCAAATAGTATTTACGGTTTTAAATCTCTGAGGATTTGCCACACTGTCTTGCACAACTGCTGAACTAATTTACGTTCCCACCAACAGTGAAAAAAGGGTTTCTATTCTTCCACAACCTCACCAGCATCTGTTGTTTCTTGACCTTTTAATAATCACCATTCACTTTTCCTGATTGATAGCTGAACAAGATGTACTGGGTCTAAGGAACTGCTATAAAAAGGCCTTCAGTAATATTGCAGTAAGTTGGCAGGAGTAATCTTTCTATAGTACTGTGATCAGGACTCAGTCTTCCAGGGAGACTGTATCACTGAACTGTGAAGTTTACAAGTGCATCTCTTCCCACCCTTAGGTGGAACGGGATGGCTGGCATGGGCTGGAGTTAGTTGGCACCCTTTTCCCAGGTCTGTTAGGCTCTGACAAACCCCACCAGATTAGGCTTTCAATAATATTTTCTCCTGAGGGTGGGCCTTTGTGTGATGAACCAAAGACTTGTGAATTTTTAAAATGATTTCTTTTCCCCTCCCTCTATCACATAACTTGAGGGGATTTTTATCCAATATTCATTGTAAGAACCTGAAAAAACTCCACAAGGTCAAACTCACAAAACTGAGGGTTTTTCCTAGGGACTGGGTCTCCCTGAAATTCGAATTTCCTCAACTTGTGCACCCTGGACCTCCAGCAGTTTGTCAGTTATAGTTTAGGTTTTTCTATCCCAGCATTTGTCCCTAAGGAGGTATATTAGTCTGTTCTCACATTGCTGCAGGGAACTACCTGGTAATTTATGAAGAAAAGTTGTGTAATTGACTCACATTTTCTCAGGCAGTTCAGGAAGCATGACTGGGGAGGCCTCGGGAAACTTACAATTATGGTGGAAGGTGAAGGGGAAACCGGCATTTCTTCACATGGCAAAGCAGGAGAGAGAGAATGGCGAGGTGCTACACACTTTTAAACAATCAAGTATCATGAGAACTCACTCATTATAATAGGAACAACAAGAGGAAGTTTAACCCCATGATTCAATCACCTCCCACCAGGCCCCTTTTCCAACACTGGGAATTACCATTCGACATGAGAGAGCCAAACGACATTAGGAGGTTTCTGCTCATGGGTATCTATTCTGGATAGTTGTCATTCTCTGTATTTGCCTGTCGGTCTCTCCAAACGTGGGGGCAGGAGGTGGCCCTGTGACCTCAGTGACATTAAAAACCTAAGAATAATTTTAATATGTTAACTTGTTCAGCTTTTCACTTGTTGAGATGAAATGGTGACTTCCCAGCTATTCACATGTTAAACCAAAAATGGGAACTGTCTCACTTTTAGTGGGTAATCTTGATAGATACATAATTCTAGGTGGGTGATTTTTGTCTTTCAAAACGTCAAGTATTTTTCTTTACTCTCTTTTGGCTTGTTTTGATGAAAGGGAGTCTGATTCTCTATATGGAGGATTTCTCATTCCTCTGACTTCTTTCAATATTTTGTCTTTGATTTTTTAAAGTTTACACCTGTGTTTGTGTGTATACACAAACTACATTTATACACACATATGTATATGCTTTTCTATATAATTTGTATTTATCCTGCTTGTTGTTCTTTAAGCTTCCTCTATGTGTGGTTTGGTGTCTTTCTCTAATTTTAGAAAATTTTCCATAATTATTACATCAAATTTTTGTCTGTTTGTTTCTTCTAATGCTGTTAACATTATGAATATTTTGCACCTTTTGTAATTGTCTCACAATTCTGGAGTACTCTGTTTTATCTCTTAATTAGCTTTTGACTTTCACTTTCGGTAGCTTCTATTGACTTATCTTCAAACTCTCTGAGTCTTCCCTTGGTCATGTCCAGTCTATTGCTGAGCCTATCCAAGGCATTCTTCATTTTTATCACAGTGTTTTTTATTTCTACCATTTCTGTTTTGATTCTTTATTATAGTTTTTATCTTTGTGTGCTTACATTTCTCATCTGTTGTTTTTCATGTTGCTCACTTTTCCATTAGAGCGCTTAGCATATTAATAGCTGTCTAAAACTCCTGGTCTGATCATTCCAAAACTCTGCCATGTTTGTGTGGTGGTGGTGCTTGTTCGGTCTCTTCCAGTTATTGTTCTTCAGTCTTTAAATGTGCCCTTGTAGGTGCTGATTGAAAGTCAGACATGATGGCTACATTAAATAACTCAAGTAAATCAGGCTTTAGCATGAGGTTTTGTGTTTAAATGGCTGTGAGTTAGACAGTGTTTACTGTTTTCTGCAGCTGTAAGTGTCATAGGAAATAATTTCCTCTTCTGTCTTTGTTCCCGTCTCCTGTGTCATGCTTGGGTTCCCTACAGACTTCTTAAATAAGGTCTGAAACATGCACTTCTTTCTGCTGTATTCCCCCTGGTACCAGTTCCAGTAGCAGTTTCTGCTTCTGGGCTTCTGCTTTGGTAATCTGTGATTCTCCATCTGTCTATCTCCTCTCTAATTTGGGAAGCAGTAGTTTGTCCTGTGACCTCAATTCTCCCATGGAGCCAAGAAGAGTTGTTGATTTTAAGTTTATTCAGCTTTTTTTATTGTTATGTAAACAAGATTGATGACGTTGAAGCTTCTTACATACCAGATCAGATAAGGACAAGTACTGAATATTCAGCAGAGATTATTCAAGGAGTTCAATCCCTAATTTGAATCATATCTAAAATTCTTACAGTTAAACCCAGCTTTCTAAGTAGTGATCAGAACGCCTTTTCTTTCAGAGAATAACTGTAATAATTTATTAATACCACTACAGTGCAACTTTTCAGGATGTATCTGAATGACCTTTTCTTGATTTTTCACAACACACTTAAATATTCTTTTGTCATATTATACTCACTGTAAAATCAGACTTTCAATACAACTTTAGAAAAACAGAAGATATAAAAACATTATTATCAAGCAAGTTAAAAAGGGGTCACATAGCATGTTAAGTCCCACTTTCTGACTTATGTGACTCCAGTTACCACTATGTGTGACCTTTCCTTGGATTAGAAGGCAGAGTCACTTGTGAAATCAGAGGAGTGAGTAATGGGACGCTGGACCTGAGCCCTGTGCCATGGCTTTTACATTGCTTTGTTTGCTGGATGTTTAAATCTTACCCATGTATTGAATTGAGATAATATTTATGAACTCTAACTCAGCTTTAATATTGCCATTTCTCCAATAAAATTATTTTCAAACATCATTTATGATAATTACAATTCATTTTTACAGTGGGTTTTAAAGACTATGTACCATTTCTGATGGGGCTGATTTCTGATTAGAGTATTTTTAAACCTTGACCAATGGTCCTATGCAGTAGATTAAATCTGCACACACACATTACAGTCATATGGACAGGAGACAGGGAAATACTGTGTAGAACAGGGCGGTTCCCTGGCAAAGGCCCCACCCTCAAGCCTGAAGGCCCTGGCCCTAAATGAGCACAGGCATTTCTATTTTCATGCCCGAAAAGTTGCCTTTTGGTTTGCCACACTCCCTATCCTGTCCTCTTGTAAAACTGAGATCTTAATGGGCATACACACAAGCAGCTAAACTCTGGGACCAGTATACTAGTGATGTGGAACAACACGGCAGGGAAAGAGAGAAGAGGAGGGACATCTGGACGCCAAGGGAAGTTCAGCCAAAAGAGCTTGTGCTGGCCTCTGCACCTGCCTGTCTGCATGCTCCCCCTAGGGGTTTGAGTTGTGGAGTGACCAAGATGGGGACACCCCTGTCACACATTCTGCAAGGAGAATCAGGGAACTCTCCTGTTTCAACAGTTTGCAGTGAGGTATTTGATAACTAGCTTCTCAACACACATTATAAAGGCAGGAGAATGTGGAAGGGGTAAGGATGATAGATGAGGAACAAGGAGAGAAGGCTCTAAAGACAAACATGATGGTGCTGCCAGGGACAGGCTGGCGCTGAGGAGATGCCATCCCTCACCGTCAGTGCAGCCAGTTATTCAACGTGGTCATCCTTCCTGCTGGAATAAGGTCTCACACTGGCCCTAGGAATCTTGTTGTCATTTGATGAGGTGTCTTCACGAAGCAAGGACACGCCATCACTTGTCTCATTCACCCTCTGGCTGTCCCTGGTGCCCATACAAGTTGTCTGACCTGATTTATTCAGCTATCGAGGCAGAACAATGACAAACGAGGGCAGTGCTAACAGTGGTTCTTATTGTAGAGTATTGGATGCTTTTAAGGAAGAGGAAAGACCGTGATTTGGGGGTCGGTGAGATAACAGGTAGTTGGAAAAAGGTTTCACTGATTTTCTTCCCCAGATGCTATTTTCAGATAAGGTAAGATTCAAACAATAGCTTTGTAATTATATGGCAAGTGATAAAATGAGGAAATAACTTCATAATAAACACAGAACATAGAAGCAAATCAATATGAAAGAAGATTACTTATTTTTGTCTTCATGTATTATTCAATTATAAGCCTCTGTTTCCCCACGCAAACTATGGGTTCAAGAATCATGATAAAAATGCTTTTTCATAGCACAAACAGTTCAATTTTCAAATTATATTCGGATGTAGCTAATAAAAATCACATACCTGGCGGATCAATTGGGTTATATTATTACACATAATGTTTATAACGATTGAATATTAAAGTAGATGTCAAGCATACAAATTAAATTATCTGTTAAAATTGTATTACATCTTCATTTACAACATTGTAATATACTTATTTGTTTGAAATTATGTTTTTTACTTATGACTTGCATTGCTCCAAGGAAAAATTTATTTAAAGTAATATTCCTAAAAATTATTGAAATTTTATAGAAAATTACCTACCTTGAGTTCCAAAAAGTCACATTAGTTTTAATTAAAATGTATTTACTACTCAAAATCAAAACAAATTAAAACTTGGCTTACATATTTTGAAACCTTTTGAAAATTTTACCTACACTTGTAATGATGGGAAAACTTTCTATTTTAACATAAAACATCAATGTAATTTTTACTTAGTGCAGTAAGGCTTTGGAATCCACTTACATGCATATACAAGAGAGGAAGAGAGAGAAATAAAAAGACAGACAACATTTTAAGGAACATTTGAGCATAAAATGAAATAAATGACAATAGAACTTTATTGCTTATAGGATGTTTTAGGTAGAGGCAAGTCATCACTCTTGCTACAGTGACTGGAACAGCTAACACAGTATAAAAATTATTTTTAAATGTATATGGAATCTAAAGAAGCCAAAAGGATTAGAAAGACTGTAATTCCAGGTAGAAAAATGTTATTTTACATAGGCTAAAACCATTGGAAATCTAATATCTTTAAGAGAACTTATTGAATTAGGCTTGGCATCAACAGAAGACCACTTAAAACAGCAACCAAGTTTTAAAGGCTACCTGGGCTGACAAAATGCACTGAGATTAGAGGAATTTCAGATACATGTCCTTTTAAAAAATATGTAATATCTAACGGGTGTTGAGGCATAGGAACCTGGAGGAATGAACTGGAAAGACAGATTGAAATCACCTGCATGTTCACAGTGCATAGGAAACAAAGTCTTAAGAGAAAAACCCAACTTCAAAACATTTGAAACAAGAAGTGGCTGAAACTAACTAAAGCTAAAATCTAAACTAGACATGCCAAAACTCATGGCAGTATTGAGTTGATCACCCTTTTATGCTATTTGCCTAACAAATCTTGCATCTGCAGAGAAATAACATTGACTTTCTTCTCTACAGTTTACTTAAAAACAAGGTCCTCCCACCACAGTAAATGGTAAGCATGTGAGGGGATGTAGACGTTAATTTGCTCTACTAAACCATTTTACAGTATATGCATATATCAAAACATCATGCTGTACCTGATAAATATATACGATTTGTGTCAATTAATAACATCTAAAAGATGCCAGATACTGAAGTCTTCCTGTTCTATTCTCTACCGTTTGGGAGAAGTTGCAGAATATGGAGGTCCAACTTATCATTTTTTTTACAGCAAGGAAAACAGGGAACCCCAGACTAGCTGATTCCAGAGTGTCCTCAGTCCACCAGCAGCACAGACAGAGAGCCTGACACTGGAACTGTGGCAGTCTCTGCTGAGGAAAGAGGGGTCGTCTGAATGTTCACTTGAAAGCCCAGTCTCCAATTGCTGAAACTGAGGCAAGCTTGCCTCCATGCAGGCTTATTGCACACCCAGCTAGTTTATTCTTCTGACCTCCTGGCCTTCAATCTGTCCATAAAAACTGACCATTTACGCTTCATATATTATCCCTACAACTGCTTATCGTTTGTTTTCATGGGTCTTCTATGACTATTAGTTGTTTCCTCATTAGACTTTTAAGTCTTGAAGGTCAATGACTCTAACAGAATAAGTGCTCCATATATGTTTGTGGAATAATATTCCTGTTATTTTGGAAAGACTGATTCAAATGCAACAAACGTTTTTATTTAGTACTTTGAAAAAGAGCTAATTTCGTAAACTTTCCTCTGAATGCTGTAAGAAATGTATTAGGACCTGATTATTTGTTTTAAATCCGGCTTGGAAGAACCTAAAATCTATTTCTTACTTAAAATTTTACATTGGTCCTCAAGCCTAATGCATTACCCAAAGCATTCTTGGCAATTTAATATAATATTCTTCCCATAAGGACAGAAAACATAAAAGCTCAATATCAAAGGTTGCTAAATTATCATATTGGTCTATCAACTGATGAGTGATTAAACAAAATGGGATATATCCAGATGATATACAATATTATTTGACCTTAAAAAAGAATTAAGTACTAATTCATGCTGTAATGTGGAAGAGTGCTGAAAATTTATGCTAAGTAAGAAAGCGAGACACAAAAACCGCATGGTCAATCTTTCCATTTGGATTAAAGGTCCAGAATTGCTAAATGTATAGAGACAGGAAGAGGACAGATTAATAGTTGCTTTTGATTGTGGATTGGGGGAATGAGAGGACTGAGCTGGTCACAGCTAGAATACAGGATTTCTTTCTGGAATGATGAAATTGTTCTAAAATTTGTTGTAGAGATGGTTGCAAAACTTCATGAATGTACTAAGAAACACTGAATTGTATAATTTGTGGCTGAATTGTATTGTAAGCAAATTGCATCTCTATAAAGCTATTAAAAACTAAAACAATATAAAAGAAAAAAGCAAGGTCCAACAAAATTATGACACAAAATTAAAAGAGGTAGGAAAACATGACATAATCAAGCAAAAATCCCCACAGCTGACTTAGACAATGACTTTTTAGATAACTAGTATAAATTTGTAAAATATATAGAAAAAATTTAAAATAGAGTAAAAAGGCAAAATTTAATGGAAAATTGGAATCTATGAAAAAGAATTAAAAAGCTCTAACAAAATAATGAAATAGAATTAAGAGGTCACTGAATGATTTCAGCAGCAGCCTAGACACAATTTTGAACAGAACTAGTAAACCAAAAGACATGTCAATAGAAAATATACTTATGATATTGTGAATAAAAGAAATAAGTTAAGAAAAGTGTAATAAACAGGTGGGCTATGGTCAGATGGTCTAATATATATGTAATTGGAGGCTTAGAACTTCTGTTCTTAGAACTTAGAACTTCTGTTCCACTCTCCAGTTGGAGAGTGGAACAGAAGCAAATAACTGAATATTTAATAATTGAGAATTTTTAAATAATGATGAACTATATCAGTGCAGATACTCAGTATATTTAGCTAAACCTAAGCAGAATAAATATGAACAAAACTACATTTAGGTATACCACAGTCAAACTGCTGAACAACAAAGATAGAATTCATGAAGAAATAAACACTGGACAAGGTGCATTGTGATTAAATATTAAAATATAATTATGTTTAAACCAAAAATACTAACTATATCTATTGAAATTTGCAACAGGTGTGGAGGAAATAAAACACATGGCAACGTTAGCACGAAGATGAATAAGAGGTAAAAGGTCTAAACTGCTGTAAGATTCTTGTATTATTCTGGACATAGAAAAAACATTATTTTATTAAATAATCTAATAAAGGGTAGATTTTAATATGTAGACCTACAATTAAAATAATAAAGTGAAAAATTATAAAACATCACTAATAGAAAAGATATAACTGTTTGATTAAAAATACTTGATTATCCTAAAAGAAGATCAGGAAGGAGGAATAAACAAAGAACAGATAAGATAACTATACAACAGATAATGAGATAAAAAGGAAACAACAATAATATTAAATGAAAATGCACAGACCAGGCACAGTGGCTCATGCCTGTAATCTCAACACTTTGGGAGGCTGAGATGGGCAGATCACCTGAGGTCGGGAGTTTGAGCCCAGCCTGGCCAACATGGTGAAACCCCGTCTCGACTAAGAATACAAAAAAGTTAGCCAGACCTCGTGGCATGCGGCTGTAATCTCAGCTCCTGGGGAGGCCAAGGCAGGAGCATCGCTTGAACCTGGGAGGCGAAGGTTGCAGTGAGCCTAGGTCGCATCATTGCACTCCAGCCTGGGTTACAAGAGTGAAACTCCATCTCAGAAAAGAAAAGAAAATGCTCTTCACATTGGAAAACAAAGCATCGTTCTTCTAACTGGTAAACCCACTTAGAAATTTATGAAATTGCTGGTTGAAATTGGAGGGGTGATAAACTTTGAAAAATAGAGGTTTGACAATTATCCTAAGACGCCAATGAAGGAGAATGTGAATCAATAATCTGAAAACTTGGGAAGAAAACTAGGATAAATCTGTGTCACCAGGTCAAGAAAGGAAGTTTCAAGGAAGTGGGGGAGTTGTGAAGTACTGGATGCTGCTGAGACATGGCGAAGATGAGGACAGAACTGTGTCTACCAGAACTGGAATCATGGTCTGTTCATTTGTGTCCTGATTAAGCGCATTCTTTGTGGAATCTGGGAGAAAATCATATGTACATTGAAGAGCAAAGTAGAATTGAGAAAGTGAGAGGCAAGTGCATTTATAGCACTTTCTAGAAGTCTGTCTGCACAGAAAAATGGATAAGCGGTGCACCACCAAGAGGGCTTGAAAAATAATGGGTGATTTTGTTTTTCAGTGAGAGATAATGGACCATGTGCTTTTACATGATTTTTCTGGAAGCATAATATATATACAGAAAAATGCATAAATAACGCATACAGGTAGGTATTGCCTAAGTCTCGTAAAACCTCCACTCCTTTTCAAGACATGCACCAGTGCAAGAAACTTAGAAACATGTCCCCATTTCCTACTGCTCTTTACCCCTTTCAAAAGAAAGAAATTTGCAGATTTCTATTACTATTACTTTGCTTTGCATATTATTGAACTTGATATAAGTGAAATCATACGGCACGTACTCATGTATGCGGGACTTCCTTCACTCCGTCTTCTATTTATAACTCCTGTCATCCAGTATAGACGTTTATTCACTTTTATTGCTATGTAGTGTTCCATTTTTTTTTTTTTGTAAAACACATTTTCTTTGTGTATTCTTATTTGATAATCATTAGGTTATTTCTGATTTTATTTTATTATGAATTAAAATGCTTGAATATTCTGTAGCATCTTTTTTTTGTAGAAAATGTGTTTATTTTTCTAGAGTAAATATCCATGTGTTAAATCGCTGGTAAAAATTTGCATATGTTCTTCTTTAATAGACACTGGCAAACTTTATTTTCTAAGTGGTTGTACATTTTACATTCCAACCAAATGTATGATGATTCCAACTAATTCGTGTCTTTGCTAAATTTGGTACTATCTGTCTTTTTTCATTTTAGCTACTCTAATGGTTATATAGGGATAGCCTATGATAGTTTTAAGTTGCATCCACTTATTGATAATAAAGTTGAGTGTATTTTTATTGTTGACAGTTCATTTGAATATCGTGTGTGTGTGTGTGTGTGTGTGTGTGTGTGTGTGTAGTGAAGGATTTTCTCAAATCTTTACCGAAAAGGCTAGTCTTTCTACCTATTTCTAGGTATTTGCACCCAGGTGACCACATAAATGCGTGACTGTTTCAGACCTTCTGTTCCCCTATTCTGTCTATTTATATGACAATATTAACATACTGTTACTCTGTGAATGTTAATCTGTTAATGATTGTAGCTGTATAAGTCAGTCTTGATCTCTGGCAGTATAAGACTCTTACTTTGCTCTTATCTCGGAACTCTGTGTTGCCATAAAAATGTTTAAACCAACTTGTACATTTCCATACTTTTCCAAAAAAAAATCTGCTGGAATTTTGTTTAGAATTTCCTTGAAACAATAGGTCATTTTAAGTTCAATTACATCTTTACAACATTAAACTTTTCAATCCATTGAAATCATATATCACTTTATGTGTCTTCCTCAATTGTTCCCGTAATATTTTGAAAATTTTAGAGCAAAATGCATGCCCATGATTTGTAGATTCACTGTGATATTGTAAATTTTTGTGATGCTGTTGAATAATTTTTAAAAACTTATTTATATTTTATTTAAATTTGTATATTTATTACATAAAAATGTATTTGCCTATTTCTGCTATAAAAGCTATCATTATTATATTGAATGTGTATCCAGTAACATTGTTTGATTCATACATGAATTATTGTAAATTTATCTGAACTTTTAAAAATTCTATGCATACAATTATTTCACATGCAAGTAATTACAGTTTTCTTTTTCCTTCCTTTTCTATATCTTATAATACTGTTATTTTCTTTGATATTAGATTTAACTTTCTTTTGGCTGGCAGGAACTGAGACTGAGGCTCAGTTTGGAGTCTGAGTCTCCTGCTTTGTTATGCTGGTATTTTTACTTGGCTTTTATTAAATGGCAAATGCCATTCAGAGGTCTTAACAGAAAGCTGAAGGTGCTACGAGGCCCCTCCTCTTCCAATGATTCCAAACTCCAATTTTTGTTTCTTTATTTCTGTGAGGATGTCAAAAGCTCTGCTTAAGGGTTTTAACCTCTTAGGATTGGGTTTCTCCTCGGTTTCTCAATCTTTAACTCCTGAGCGTCTAAGGATTTGGCCATGGCTTCAAGGGTAAAAGCCTTGGAGAACACAAGTTATAGGAATGGAGTTGGAGGTTCCTCCTTCAATAAAAAGCTGAGTGTCCCAATGGGAAGAACTAAGAAAAAGGGGCACTTGCAAGCGGCTGTTTCTGTAGTTGTGTTGGTTAAAAAGTAGACGGCTGTCGTAATGACTGCTTATTCTCAATAAGGAAGGAAAGACATCACCTGACATCAGGCTGGAGAAGTTGATAGCAAGATAAAGTGAGGATGCAAGATAATTTGAACAGAAAGGATAATACTGAGAATTAGCACTCTTAAAACTGAGAAAACGTGTATCATAGAAAAAGGCTGGTAAATTGCCAGGCAAATTACGTAATTGTTTTGTAAGGGAATTTTCTCACCTGTTTTATTTATCCAGCCCATCTTGCAGGGTTGATGCAGCCTCTTAAGAAATAATGACTGCAAAATGGCTATAAAAGCTACAAAGTGTTATAAAATGAATAAAGTGCAAATAAAAAGTAATGATCAGTAAAAGAGGAACAAGGGGTTGGGAGATGTCATGGGAAGTAGAGTAGTGAGTAACAGCCAAGTTCTTACTATTGACCCCCGCGTGAAACAAGGAGACCTGATTCAAAATATCTGGTTTTAGAAAGGCATTCCTGTCTTTAGTGAGGAGGAAGCGGGAGGTAGGGAAGCTTAGTGGCATCCAGTCCAAGAAGCTTGCTAGTGTACCAGGGAAAGGGTTTGAGCCTAAAATTCTTGTGTGCAATTTTAAAAGATTGTCCATTTTCTCTTTTTATTTTTCAATAATTAGAACATCTGAGCAATTCTGCATTTCTAAAGCAAAGACAAGATTGAAAAACAAGAGTTAAGATTCATTACTGTTATTATTGATATTGTATTTTTTAATAAATGAAGACTCAATCTGCTGTCCCCAAAGAGGTTCTGCAATCACGAGGCATTCAACCAATCATGCATTATTCATGAGGATGGTTTGTTTCCTTTAGAAGATATTCAATCCTAAAACCTAAAATGCAAAAAAAAAAACAAAAAAGATATTCAAGGGCTCCTGCAATTGCATATTGCCTCCAACTCTCAGATAGCATCGGGAGCCGTCAATGTTTCTTGGATAATTCTTTCCATCTTGAAGCCTTAAGACACTTGGTCTTTACTCTTACTAGGCTTCTGTGACTCCTGTGTCTCAGCCATGTGTGTTCACACTGCAATATGTCATAGTCAACATTTTTAACAACCAATACAATCACATTGATTGCTGAATACCAATCTTGCAAGGAGCTCCCTGTACATAACTCTACCATTGTATGAATCACTTTTGTAAGCTTGTCTCTCTAAGCAGTGTTTGTGTTTATTGAGGACAGGACCTGTAGCTAAAAGCCTTGGAAGGATTCAAGATTTTCCGAAAGTTGCCAGTTATGTCCCAGGTATTCAGGCAATAGGATTGATTAGTATTTTCCACAGTGAATGGGATTGAAAACTATTTGGTTAACTGAATGAATTCTTCCTTGGTCTGGTAATAAATGATCAAGCCTAGTTTGGGTAACATATATTGAGTGGCTACAATCCGCAGTGCTTGATGCTTCTACTACACTTCTATTAAGTCAATGGAGTAGAAAGCATGGTTCATCCCCATCAGTAAATTTTAATTCATTGAAGAGACAATAAATGCATGTTAATAATAATAACTCACCTTGTAGAGAATTTACTACAAAGAACTTTAACCACATAAGAGCCACATACACCTCTTACAGAGTAAATAAAGCAAGTTCTATAATCCCATTTCAAGAGCACTGAGAAACTGAGTTTCAGGGATGCATATACCAATGAATGGCAGAGCAGAGGCTTCAATTCCATTTGAATGATGCCCCTGATTTGTGCAGCCAGGGGGCCCCATCAGTGAATGTGTGAGGCAGCACATGCTAAGACCCAGTTGTGGGATCGACCCTGGTGTGGCTGATATACTGCAGTCCCCGTGTCTTTGAAAGCAATGGAACCTTGCAAAATAAGTTCGGCCCTGGACTCAGAGGATGGTGCAGGCTCACTGCAAACAAAAGTTGGAGAAGATATGCTAATCACACAGAAAAATGTGAGACTGAGCTTTCAGTCAATACTTGGCTTGACATATCTGATGGACCACCCAGGGCTCTGCCTAACTGAAGCTGAGGTCTGGGTTTTATGTAGATAGAAAATTGGCTAAGAAAACAGTGGGTAAATGGAATTGAGCAGACAATGGGGAGTCATTGCTAGATTTAATCAAGGAATTGACACTGTCAAAAAGGTTTTAGTCTATTCACTGAAAGATATTTCATTGGAACTTTTGGGGAAAAAAGTGGTTATGTTTATTGTGTCTCACATAGATCATGATACATTATTTTTATAAAATTGTAAAAGAATCTTTTAAATCACCATCTTAGTAGAGTTGTAATTTTACTCAAAACTAGAATAAAAAATGAAACCCCTATATATACATATATTTAGCTTAGAAAGATGCAGCTGGGCTTCAAAATTGGCCTCATGCATTTTCCTTGCGTAATTTGGCAAAACTATAGCAACCTACTCTCAAACATTGGCCTCCTTCCTTGTTTTAGCACAATAGGAGCTTTCACATTTCTTCCAAAAGGCTTATTCACAATTATACATCCCTTTATGGGAGCTTCCTACAGAAAACCACACAGAGTGTTGCAGGCACCCTGGTTGTCTGGGTTCCTGCCGAGAGGTAGCAATTTGATGAAAGCAAGAAAACCAGACCACATCGTGAGTAAGATTTTAATGCGTGAGCCTAGCATACTAAAAGGATAACAGCCCTGCTCATAGCATTCACCTAAATAAAAATGCAGTCAGTCTAACATTGAAAATTCACTTAATTTCCAAAGTACTCCTCATTCACACCCATCAAAGAGATTATATGCACTACATTTTATCTTTTTTGTGTATATGAACCTAAGATCATGGGCCAAAGAAAAATATGCTTTCTGTGTTTCAACTGAAAAAAAATTCCTGCAAATTGCAATGAAATATCAAATTTCCATTCAAAGAGACTGAAAATTATTCAAAAATATATATTTAAATAAGACTAGCAATGAAGCATGAAATATTTAGTTTCCTGAGACGGCATGCTAACTCTCTTTTATTGTTTTGGAAACATCCTATGAGAAGTTGCATTCAGATAAACAGTTCAACCCCTTTGGATTTGCTGACTGTTTACTTTAATATTTTTCAATAATTATGTAATTAGCTCATCAACTCTTTCACAGTCAGTATTTCCCTCCTAGCTGCTTGGTTTATTTACTTTAGGGACTGTCTGAAGTTCTGTGTACAGAATTAATAAGTGGAATAATGTATCTCTTTGCCTTTTGTAAAGAGTCATTCTAATTCAGAACACCTTTACCGGCTTAAAGTCCGTGATGCTTTGAGGACGCTATGGTTCTTAGTCGTTACTGAGCCAGGAATCAATTTAAAATACAGTTCACTCTTTATTCTGTTACATTTTGATTTCTTAACCAGTAGGTTTTATATTTGAAGTTATTTCTAAAGAAACTTCCAGTTGAGGACATTCTTTACTAATCAAAGGTTCATAATATGTAAAATATGGAATTGGTGCAGATTTGGGACTGGAAAAAATGAGAGGGACATAGTGACATGCTTCTTCAGGGGATGAAAGCAGAAGCAAATAAGGGGTTCTAAAGTTTTGAATGAGAATTGGTAGCATTTTTTTTCTTGCGTTTTTCGATGTACTAAGGTGCAGCACAGCTAGGCAGAAACCCCATTCTGAGAGCTGGCCTGAGCCATGGAAGCGGTGAGAGGGGCAGCTGAAGAGAATGAAGATGGGGCTCTGTACTCTCTGAATGGAATAGGGGGTCTCAACAGGGAGATGCAATTGCCAAGTGATAAGAAAGCAAGAGGTTCTTAATAGATGTGCCCAGGACTGAGGTCATGGGCAACAAGAAAATAATTATAAAATCTTCAAAAGAAATCAGTGGAAAAAATGCACATAGATTTACTAAGATTCTCCCAAGATCTGGGAAGTCACACTAAAGAAGTACAAAGTGGTATAATAGAAATTCAATCGAAATAGATTCCTTAAAGGAAGAACGCTGAAATAATTCAAACTATCCTAAAAATATACTGCCCTAGCAAGGAAAAAGCTTTCTATAACTTAAGGTGTTCAAACACAATTTACCATGATATCTTGGGTTCATTTAAGGACGCACTCAGATGCTAGCTATATGATTATACAAAATTACCTAAAAGTTCTATTTTAATACTTAATCCATGTTCTAAACATTTTTCTTTTACTAACTTATTTTGTAGCTATTCAAAAAATAGACATTATCTTTGCTAGTGTAATAAGAAGGACATAGAGTGTTCTTTGATTTTGCTGCAGTACCGTACTTCCTGGCTTGTAATGTAACATTGTTTTTTGTGATATTATTCTGATTCAACAAAAAAAGTAAGGAGGCCCTTCTTAAAAGCGCAGTTAGACTAATGATTGCTAAAAATGCAGGTATGACAACCTTTCTACCATTTAACTTCTGAACTCAAGCAGGTAATATGAATATATTTTTAGCAGCTATAGTGCATATATCCTAGTATGCAGATGAAAGTAGAGAGAAGTGGGCCTAAAATCAGCATGAAAGGTAAATAGGAATAACAAATAAATGAAGCAATTAAATAGTAAAGATATATAAAAATTCTAGCACAGTGACTGGCACATAACATGTATTAGATATGTATGTCATTATTATTTTCACAACCATTTAATTATAACTTCCCAGAATAAAATCTTAAACTTTTTAAAGTAAATAAAAGAGAAAAATATATTCATAGATTGTTGTATTTTCATTCAGTTGTATATATTGTTTTATTTTCTTTGAGACACTTTCTTTGGCCTATGGACTAAGTATGTGTTTCATTTCCAAGTGTTTGGAGATTGTTGATGTTGACTATTATTGATTTTTAGTTTGATTCCATTACATTTAGAGAACATATTCTGTGAGACTTATTTTAAATGTGTTGAGATTTGTTTTATAAATCAGAATATGATCTATCTTGTGACCGTTCCATGGATAATCAAACAGAAATGTGTTTATCGCGGTTGTTCTTGGAGTGCTCTGTAGATGTTAATTGGACCCTGCCGACCGATGTTCATTCACAGACTACTGAAAAGCTCCCCTTTGATTATGTGTCACGACTTTACAACATAGACGATATCCCTTGTTTAGCTTTTATTTTTAAAAAGTGCAAGATATTTTGCATTCTCCATATGAGGCTGATAGTCTTAATTACAGTGTAGATTCCCACACAGGCATTTCTCAGAATACTGTTTCAAAGGACTTTAATCATTGCTTAAAGGATTCCATTGTTGTGAACAAAGGGTCCCATTATAAAATGCAGAAATAGGCAATGTTAACAGCTTTGCTTACTCCAGTAACTTGTTAGAGATATCAATGTGCTGATGTTAACATTAGCACGAAGAGTCCCCCTCCCCCAATGACTGCATGTCTTTTTTTGTGGTGGTCAATGTAAGGGTCGCAGCTTACCTCCCACTTTAGCAGACATATTCTCGTATGTACAGCCCAATGGACACCTAGAACCGACTCTTCAAAACTTTAAGAGAGGGGAAAGATGGGAGAGGATGTATAAGGGCAAACAGACAAGCTGATGTCTCAGCTAAATGAAGCATGCCACGAACTTCTGTCTACCATTGTTTCTTGGCAACAGAGAAGCTGAAGGCATTTAATGTGCATGCATGCTGTGTCATGCTGGATCTCCTCCAGGAGCAACACTGCCATCTGTGATGAGTGTCTTGCTCTTATCACCTGTGACTTCAGATGGTTTTCTCCTGCCTCACTATCTGGGGGTTTTCCTTCCTTTATTAATGCTCAGTAGGCCAAGAGCAAGTTACGTGTGTCTGCCCCTTCCTTTCCTCTTTTTGCTTCAGGTCTGAGAAGCGAGAAACGAAGAAAAGAATAAGAACATCTCTGAGGTCTCTCACCTCAGGTCATGATTTGTGACTCTTCCGCTCCGTAGGCCTGTACTTGTGTAAGGTGTCTAAATGTTGAATGTACTTGAAGCACGTCACAATGTGTGAATCAGCAACTTTCCGCAAAATACCACATAACAAATCATTTCCAAAGCTTAATGACATATATAAAAGCACATCTCATGTTCATGAATATGCAAGAGGAGTGAGTACCATTTGGCTGATGTGGGAGTGCCTGGCTGGTTGCCCTACCCCAGGTTGTGGGTTGCTACACGTGGCTCCAGTTGCAGTTCAGGAACTGCATCCTTATGTTTGGTCTTGTCCCAGGCTGAAGATACATACACTCCGTTGAGGTATGTATTCCCGCAGTAGATCTTTATAACCCCAGAGCAAAGCCTTACAACACAGTATACTTCGAGCCTCTGCTCACCTCACACCCACTAATATCCCATTGGCCTAACGAAGCAGCATGGCCAAGCTCCACATCAAAGGGCTAGAAAGCGTCGTCTGTTCTCGGTCACAAGTCGGGGGAGAAGGTACTGAGTACCTGCTGAATAATAATCCAAACTATCACGTAAGCTCAGAGCTGCCCCCTTATTCGTAGTAATGAATTATAAGAATACTGACTTCATAAGTATATAACATATGTACTTACAATCTTTTTTTCTCCCATACAAATAATTTATTTAAGGGAACCAGAGAAACGAAACTATTACAGTTAAATAGAGGGAGAAAGGGAAATATATAAAGTCTTCTTACAGTGAATATTGATTTGTTTAAAACAGAGACAACAAATTGAAGATAAATGAGAGTTGAAATAAGAATAACAGTTGGTAAGAATTAGGGCACAAATAATGCTCTTCCAAGAGGAGTAAACCAGAGAGTGTGGCTAACTGCTTTTCCTTTGTCTTAACTTGTATTAAGTTGACTAGATTAGTGGAATAAGAGTAAAGCACAGTGCTGAAGCAATAAAAATGCCTCTGGTGTCAAACTCATGTGTGCCCTTCTTGTTCTTCTCCTCTGGAATGTAATTTGAATGCTTGAGTTCTTTTTTTAAGTGCCTTTAGTTAATTTCTTAAGCTGAAATTTGCTCCCGTGTGTTCACCATTTGATTGAATTTACTGCCTGAGGAAAAAGAGGTTATAAAAATAACACCTAGGTTGTAACATTTTTAAATTGTGGAAAGTAGGTAATTTTTTCCATAGAAAGTAATAGATGGATTGATCAAGGTGAGTAAATGAAGCTCACAAATCCGCAAGTCACTTCCATGCATAATTTCTGGATATAAGGGGAAGAGAATTTTTAGAAGAATAAATACAAACAAGGGAACACAAAGCACCACTAGCAGACCCCAAATTATAAGCAATTTCTGAAAGGTAAAAGACAGCCTAAATATGCATCAGGAGAGACCTGCAAGAGAGTCAGAACTGCTCGTGGGAGGGGCCTGTGGGCAGCAGGACTCCCTAGGCAAGAGGCATCATCATGCAGCCATTGAGAGTCATGATGTGTGTGTGTCGTGTGTGTCAAATCAAAGTTAATAAATGTATATGGCAATGTGTACTATTTTAGTTTCTTCATAATGTATACATAAAATCTTTTTATTTTTCAGACAGGGTCTGACTCCCATCATCCAAGCTGGAGTGTGCTGGTGTAATCCTGAGTCACTGCGACTTTGATCTCCCAGGATCAAGCAGTCCTTCCATCTCAGCCTCCCAAGTAGATGGAACTATCAGTGCACACCACTACACCAACTAATTTTTTGTATTTTTAGTAGAGACAGGATTTCACCATGGTGCCCAGCCTGGTCTCGAACTTGGGGTATGTAGTCCTATAGCAGATCTTCATAGCACCAGAGCAAAGCCTCACAGCACCGTATACTTAGAGCCTCTGCTCACTTCACACCTACTAATATCAATCCTTCCACGTCAGCCTCCCAAGTAGCTGGGACTAATAGTGAGCGCAATTCTTTTTTAAGCGCCCTTAGTTAATTTCTTAAGCTGAAATTCGTTATTGTGTATTCATTATTTGATTGAATTTACTGCCTGAGGAAAAACAGATTGTAAAAATAACACCTAGGACGTAACGTTTTTAAATTGCGGAAAGCAGGTAATTTTTTCCATAGAAAGTAATATATTGATTGATCAGGGTGGGTGAGTGACTGCGCTCAAGTGAGGGCCTCCCAAAGTGCTGGGATTACAGAAATAAGTCTCCGTGCCTGGCCTATAAAAACATTTGTAAGACATTATGTTAAAAATACAACTGATATTTTAGAATAATAAGTATAGCAGGAACTCAGTTACTTTTAGTCACACAAAATTATGTATTTGTTTGAATATAAAATTGAAGTTAGATGCATGGAAAAGACCGGAAAGGAAAATACCTTGAGTGAACTCAGACATGAGAAGTCAAAATTTAAGTAATAATTTCACACTATCTATATTATATGATTCTTAAAAGTGAGACTGGTTTCATAAATATCTTATGTAATTAAGAAAACACGAATAATCAATGGAAATCATTAGAATAATACTTAGAAATATAGACAAAGAAGCAAGAAAGCCATCCTCTATCCTCATGACTGTAGAAGAATACTGTAAATATTTTGGATAGGTTCTTCATTATGTGCAGATTTTATATTATTTAATTTGTTTTAAAGCAGAGCCTTTTTTCTACTTTTGTTTTTGCCATTTCCTCAGCCTGTCATGCTTATGATTATATTTGTACCTCTTATTTATTCAACAGTTTTTGTTTTTCATGTACTTTGCTGTTTAACTTCAATTTTGCCAATTAAAAATATGTTTTAAGACCTAACTATGATCACACTTAATCCATGGGCTTTTCTTACAAACCATCCAATAATACATGGATTTGTCAGCAATTAATTTGTGTGCCAATTATCTTGTTGTCCAATTATATTCTCTTGTGAAGTTTTGGATATATGGAGAGAGAGAGGGACAGAGAGAGTATGTGTTCTTTTTAAACAGAAAACTCTCAAAACGGGTACTGTTCTCTGGCCTTTTTAAAAGTTACAGCACCTGGAAAGGACAGCATAGACCATTCTTGATGAAAGCACGGAAGAAAACAAAGAAAAAAAGAAGAGAAAAAGAAAGGGATGGAGGAAAGGAGAGAATGAGAAAAGGAGAAAGAGAACTCTTGTGTGTGTGTGTGTGTGTGTGTGTGTGTGCGTGTGTGCGTTTAAGACAATCAGTAGATCACCTTGGTTGTTCATGAGGGTCTGAGGGCAACAGTGTCAACATATACCCTGGGAATATTTTCCAGGTCACTTGTCCCACGCTATCTGAACCAGCGAATAATGGCATGGGAACCTTGCAAGTTTGAAGAAAAGCTCAGAGGTTATTCTCATATTCACTCATTCTTCTTTCCATCTTCTCTACTTTCTACTGAGGATCACTATTTTAATGAGATAGCCATACAAAGAAAAATTGATATACAGTGGCTGCAAGGGCACACTAGGGAGAGAGGATTGTGTTATTCCCTTTGCTCTTAGCAAGAAAAAGACATGAACAAACAAACAAACAAACACAAACCCCAGAATTGTGTTAATTGCTCACAGGAACACCATGAACCAACCTCATTCTTTAAGAGCACATAAAGTATCTTTCTCTGTCCAAAATTAAATTGCCTCAAAAATCAATGATAAAAAGATATCTAGGTAGTCTCCAAATACTTGGAAACTATACAAGACAGCTCAGGTCAAGTAAAAAGTTAAAAAGCAAATTTTAAAAAATATTTAAATACAATTAAATCAAAATCTATCAAAACTATAAGGAGTGAAAGAAGGGATATCATATCAGATATACAGATATTAAAAGGATGACGTGGGAGAAATTATGAACAACCTGCTTCAATTAAATTGGAAACATACATGAAACAGTATTTTGAGGAACATAAATTTCTAAAATCTACTGAAAATTTTTATACAGAAAGAAATCATTAGAACTCCATAACTTTGAAATTGTAGTTAAAAACCTTCCCACATGGCACACTCAAGACTTAGATGATTTTACTTGTGCATTATACTAAATATTTAAGAAGAAATAACAAAAGTTACAAACAAAATTTATAAGAAAACACAGACGAAACAGGTTTTAACTCATCTATTAGGCCACCACTATAGCAATAGCAAAATAAATGACATTATAATAAAAAAAGAACTACAGATGACACAGCTTCTAATACAAATTAGAAAATTATTCTAAATGTAATGTGGTAATATCTATCATGACCACCTGGGTTTTTTCCCAGAAATGCAGCGCTGATTTAACTCTTTAAAAAATATAATTGATCTAATTAAGAAACAAAACAGAACAAAACTTATTTCAATAAATGCAAGCATAACACTTGACAAAATTCAAAATCAATTCATAATGAAAATTCTGAGAACATAAGGAAGAGAAGGGAATTTCCTTATCTTAGAAGAAACATTTATTTACCCAAGAGAAATGAAAACATGTAACCACCCAAAGAACTTTTCAAAGCAACTATACCCATAAAAGCCAAAATCTGGAA
Source organism: Cacajao melanocephalus (assembly GCA_963573385.1). Lineage (NCBI taxonomy): Eukaryota > Metazoa > Chordata > Mammalia > Primates > Pitheciidae > Cacajao > Cacajao melanocephalus. Next base: position 94,718 of record CAUYLG010046266.1, read on the forward strand.
GGAGCCTAAACTTACAATTGGTAATAGAGAAACAAATTTTAGATTGTCTATACAATGAAATACTATTGAACAATAAAAAGGAATGTAGTATTGAATCATGCAAAAGATTAGACAATAAGGAGTACTGCACCTCTACAGCCATCTTTCTTCTTAATCTCTCATAAGGTTTGTGAACTAGATAGTCAAAAAAGCAAACCTGAATAGTTACTTAAGCTATTATTTTATCACAGTCACAATAGGTGCTTCATGGAAAATATATAATATGTACATCATAAAATATAATAAGGCCAATGTGGTCTTCAGCATGGCTTTGCTGAGATGTTTAGGCCATGTTCTGGAGGATAAACGGGGGTTAATCACAAGAAAGTGGAAGAAAGGTGTTGGTGAGAGATCTTTAGGATAATTTCACATGCATAGGTCAGGACATAGAGAGAGGGTTGGTGCATATAAGGAATCGAAAAGGGGTCAAAGTAACAAGAGCAGATATGAGAACACTAGATGGGAACAAAACACTTAGGGCATTTTATTTATTTGTTTTTATACAAAAAATGGGAAACCATTATTTCGTTGTAAGAACAGCAGAGGCAATTTTATATGTTTGTGTTTTGAAAAGTCTATGGGCATTTTGTGAATGGGGTTGCAAAGTAGACTCCTTAGGAGATTACTGTGGTAGTCAAATTCATGATGGAGTGATGGCATTGGGGATGAGGAAAAGGGGAGATTGTAAAACAAATCTTAGCCTGTCTTCTTCAGAGACCTGATATTACTCAAATACCACAATTAGATTAATCAAGGACTTTCTTTTTTTCTTACATTTTATAATAACAACTTTTCAAATGTACAGAAAAATTGAAATAATTTTACAGTGAGCATCCATATATCCATTGCCTAGATTCTATCATCTATATTTTACTTTTCCACATATCTATTCATCTTTTCATTGGTCTCCCCATCTATAAACTATTGCTCTGTTTTGAAGCATTTCAAAATAGGTGCAGAAATCAGCACACTTTGCCCCAAGTACTGCAATATACATACCATTACCTGGAGTTTAATATTCAGAGAAAATTTTTAGGAATAAAATTTGCAAGCAATAAAATCTACAAATGTTAAGGTACCATTTGACAGGTTTTAGCAAATGCATAGATCCGTGTACCCCAAATCTTTATCAGAACAGAATGCATTATCCTTACTCACTCAGTCCTCACCTTCAGCACCATAGGCTTCCACTGCCATTATAGGATACAGTTACCTGGATGAATGGTAAGAACTTTCATATAGTCTTATTTTGCCATTTGTCTATCATCTTTAGTAAAGTATTGTTCAGAAAAAAACTGCATTGGGCATTTTATTTTTTAATATTGACTTGCAGAAGGTGTTTCTATATCTTGGCTACCAGTCCATTGTTAGCTATTTTATGAAGATTTTCTCTTAATCTTGCCTATTTATTTTCTTAATTATGCTATTTGATGGATAGTAATTTTTCATTGTTTTATTTATTCAATTTAGTAATATTTTCCTTCATGGCTATTGTGTTCTGTATCTTGTCTGAGAAGCCTTTGAATGCTCTCAAGCAAAAAAGATATTCTGCTATGTTTTATTGTAAAATATTTATTTTCAAGGTTTTAGTGTTTATGCTTAGACCTATGGTCTGCCTCTAATCAATTTTTGTGTGTGGTGAAAGGTAAAACTTGAACTTCGTTTTTTGTTTTTTGTTTTTTGTTTTGACATAGGTGTGTTGTATTCCAGTACCATTTCCTATAAAACTACCCTCTTTCCACTGTAGAGTTATTCAGTACCTTTGTCAAATATTGAAGGATTCTATAAATATGGGCCTATTTCCGGACTTCCTATTCTATTCTGCTGGCCAACATTAGATTGTCTTGATTGTTTTAGTTTTAAAGTAACTGTTAAAGTCTTCAGTGTGAGTCTTTCAAATTTATTGTTTACTGAGATTGCTTTGGATATCTTATGTCCTTTGCATTCCAATATAATTTTAAAATTAGCCTGTTAATTACAAAAACAAAGAGGGCTGGTGGGATTACAAATGGGTTTACGTTGATTATGAAGATCAGTTTGAAGTAAAATGGCTTCTTAAAAACACTGAGTTTGCTGACTCATGAACATGGTTGACTGCTCATTTACTTGGATCCCCCTTAATTTTTTTCAGTAATATTTTACAATTCTCAGGTACTGAAGGTCTTTTGCTAAATTTATTCAACAGTATTTAAGGTCTGTGATGCTATTATAACAAAAAAATTTTAAACTTTCATCTTCTGATTGTTAACATAGAAAATGTGATTTTTTTGTTTTGGTCTTCTATAACCAAGCTAAATTTAATCGTTACTTTTGGTTTCTCTTTCATTGTTCAGGATAGTTTCTGTAAAATTATGTATATGTAAAATAATAAACACACATACATATTCTTCTTTCTGAACCTACTGCCTTTTATTTATTTTTATCTTACTAAAACTTCAATATCATATTGAACGAAAGTAGAAAGAGTGGACTTCCTTAAATTTCTCCCCATCTGAAAGAGAAAATATTTAATAGTTCATTATTAACCATGTGTTAATAACTGTAGGGTTTTATAAATTTCGTTTCTCAAGCAGAGCTTCTGTGACTAGTTGCTGAGAGTTTTTAAAATCATAAATGAGAGTAGAAGTTTGCCAAACGTTTTTTCCTTTGTCAAAATCATGTTATTTTTTCTTCTTTATTGTATTACTTGATGAATAATATACAATGATGGTCAAATGCTAAACAAACACTCCATTTCTGGGATAAACTCCACTTTGTCAAAATATATGTCTTTTATATACAGTTATATATAATTGCATAATATTCTACTAATGATTTTTTCAATTATTTTTATGAAGAATATTAGTCTATGATTTCCTCTTTCTACAATATCTTTATTAGGTTTTGAAATTAAGGTTATGTTGGCCTCATAAAATGTGTTAGAAAGTGTTTTTATTCCTATTTTCTGAGAGAGTTTGCCTCAGATACGTTTTATTTTTTATATGGTCATTCATATTATCTAAGTTGTAGAAGATGTTGGCATAATATTATAATTACTCCCTTTTATCTTTTTGGTATCTGTAGTAAAACCTATCTTTTACGCTTGGTGTTTGTGTTTTAGGTATCTCTTTTTTATCTTAATAAATCTAGCTTGGAAATTGTCAATGTGTTGATCTTTCCAAATAACTCACTTTTGGCTCTGATAATTTTCTCTCATTTTGAAAAGTTCTCTGTCTTTGGCTTTTGTCTACAACTTCATTAAGGTGGTTCTTTCTACTGACATTATTTTATTCTTTCTACTTATATTAAGTTCACTGTGCTTTTCTTTTCCTACCTTCTCTAGTTGCAAGCCAGTGTCATTAAATATAAATATTTATTCTTGTCAAATATGTACATTTAATGTCCTACTCTTCCTTCCAGGCTCTCACTTAGCTACCTCCCACAATAGGTTGTAGTTTCCTTTCAATTTTATTCAAAATATTTTCTAAATTTCTTCATAATTTCTCCTTCGACTTATATATTATTTAGAAGTAGGTCATTTAATTTCCAACTATTTTTGGAAATTAATAACTAAAAATAAAATTTTGAAATAAATACAAATTCTGATTTATATTTATTTGTTTATTTAATTACATTGATACAACAGACTCTGTATTAATTAAATCTGTTGCACTTATTGAGCCAAACTTTAGGGACAAGGATACAATCAATCTCAGTAAACATATGATGTGCCCTTGAAAAGAATGTGTATTTAGCAGTAGTTGTGTATAGCGTTCTATAAATAACAATTAGCTCAATGTGGTTGATAATATTGTTAAAATTATTTATGCCTTTACTCTTCATGTAGTTTTCTATCATCAGTTTCTGAATGAGGGAAAAGATTAACTTTTCACTGGAGAATATCTGTAGCCTATGATTATGCATCATATTTATTTACATGGTGTTCTATATTTTGTGTTTCCTAAAATATATATATATGTATATCTTTATGTATGTGTATACATATATACAAATAAATATGAAGCAATATACATAATGATATATAAAACAATATCTAACAAATATACATATATTTAGTTAGTACACATAATTTAGGTAATATTTATAACAGAATCATTAAAGAAACCAATGTATTTTTAGGAAAATGGCAAACATGCCTTGATTTTTTTACATTCTTCTTTTCTTTCTCAGTTACATAAATGTTTGAAAAATCTAGCTGGTTAGTCATGAAACCAGGGCTCTCAACTCACCAGGTGGCAGTCTCCAAAATTTCACACCATTTATTAAGAAATGATCAACCTCCTAAAATCAACATAGCAAAACAAAATCCAAGAAATGACAACAAAATACACTCTTTATTAATTTTCCTCTCAAATAAAAAATTTATATAATTTTTCATAAATAAGTGCTCCATATCAAAGGTCTTTATTGTGGCTCAAACCTAAGTGACACGATGTGTATTACTCAGAATGTTTTCTTCATGTTTTAACAATTAACGTCACCACACTTTGAATATGTTTTATGTGAGTTGGTAGTTGTTTAACAGTGTTATTCATTATTATTAATGTATGAAAAAATATAGTACATTTAATATTCTGTTTATGACCATATTAAATTTCATCTACTTAAAGATATTAATTTATATACTGATTAATTAAGTCATTTTAAAAAGTCACAATTTAGGAGAGCATTCCAGCAGCTTTGTTCTTCCTCTTTTACTTTGAATCATAGAGGTAAAAGGTTAGTTGAAAATTCTGTATGCAATCCTGCTTTTGTTTTGGACTTATGGCACTCTTGTTATATATTAGATGTGTTTATTTTATGTCTCTCTGTGAATGATGTAGCTCAGCAGTGCTTGGCCTCTGGGTAAGAAGAAACTATTGAGTTAGCCTTGGCTATAAATTGGTACCACTGGGATGGACAACTACTTAAATTATTATATTATTTTTCATAAGATGCTGTACTCTGAAGTCCTTTCCATTTATCAACCTAATAGCTCAGCGGGTATCTCCTGCAGCCTTTATTGTCTGGGTTGGTTAGCTCTGGAGGTTAGAGTGGTGATTATGAGGGCCAGGCTTGTGGTTTTAATCCCTATATGGGCCAGTTAGTTTCTCAGTTAGGAAAAACCCTTGTGCACAGCAATCACCTGCACTTCTAACCTTTCTGTCTTGTAGTTGAACACCAAGGGTTATGGAAGTGACACATCATGGGAATGTAGAAGACATAGTGCAATTCATCATTACTGCTAGAGAAATAAATCAAGGCACATGTTCCCTTGACTAGATGTTTCTTTCATCCTTAAGTAGGGGAGCATACACATGGATTTGAAGCTATATATGCTTGTGCTTAAATGAATTTTTTTGTTAAACCAAATATAAACTCAAAAGCTTCATTGAATTTGAAATATTAAAAGATAAAGCAGCTCAATGCCTGAACTTTGGAATCCTTTGACAGCTCACAATGCACCATATCCAAACTCCCAGAAATGTATTTTGCTAAGCTCAGAAATTCCTTCATAGTAATTTGTCATGTTTTCCAGTCTTTCACAATCATCATATTTGGCCTTTCCCCCAGGTGCATTTATTGTTTACCCTTGTTTGGATTCATGGCCCGGTTCTCACCTGTCTAGGTTGATGAGCCTTGGCACAGCCTGGATTAAATCTTCCATCTCTCATACAGTTGCAATTTGCTGCAAGGATCCACATTCTCTCACCAACACTCCTTCATAAAGGAGTCCCCTTTTGACTCCGTTATGAGGGGAAAGAAACTGGGGTCTTCACTCTTCATCTTCGTCTATCCATTCAGTCAAAAATATCTTTTGGCTATCTGCTTTCTTCAGAATATTGTATAAGAGGGAGGAAAAAATAATGAACTGCTGTAAGAAACTTATGATTAGGATATGGAAAATAGGAAGTGGGCATACTTAATTTTAACTCAAGAAAGACCGTGGGCCTTGAAACAATGTGTCTGAGAAAACTAGAAGCAGGGCTGTAAGAATACTTAAAATCCTGAGCTGTGTTCAGTGTTGGGCTTCATTGTCCTGAATTGCATTCACCCCATAAAACAAAATGAGATTGGAAGGCTAGTGATATGGTTTGGTTCTGTATCCCCACACAAATCTCATCTTGAATTATAATCAATAGTAATCCCCATTCATTGAGGAAGAGACCTGGTGGGAGGTGATGAGATCATGGGGGCAGTTTCCCTTATGCTATTCTCATGATAGTGAGGGAGTTCTCATGAGATCTGATGGTTTTAAAGTGTGGCACTTCCCCTTTACTTGTTCTCTGTCTTTCCTGCCACCATATAAGACATGCCTTGCTTCCTTTCTCCCTTCTGCCATGATTGTAAGCTTCCTGAGGCCTCCCAAGCCATGTGGAACTATGAGTCAATTAAACCTCTTTGGTTTATAAATTACCCATTCTCAGGTACTGTCTTATTTTATTTTATTTTGAGACAGAATCTCACTCTGTCACCCAGGCTGGAGTGCAGTGGCATGAACTCCGTTCCCTGCAACCTCCGCCTCCCAGGTTCAAGCAATTCTCATGCCTCAACCTCCTGAGAAGCTGGAATTATAGGCATGCACCACCAAGCCTGGGTAATTTTTGTATTTTTAGTAGACACAGGGTTTCACCATGTGGGCCAGGCTGTTCTCAAACCACTGACCTCAAGTGATCCACCCAGCTCGGACTTTGTAAGTGCTGGGATTACAGGCATAAGCCACAACACCCAGCCTCAGATGGTATCTTTATAGTAGTGGGAGAATGTGCTGATACAGCTAGTACAATTATTTTAAAATTGCTCCTTGTCACTTTAAGTTATGTGATTTAAGTTACTTAACACAAATCTTATGTTTTATCACCCACCTGCTTTAAAATAATAAAAAAAACCTATTTCAGTTATCAAAGCCTGATTTTCTGATCAATATCTCCTGCTATTCCTCTTTTTAACAGAGCAAAAGAAACTCAAAAAACAACCAACTCTACCCATTTACTTGCAATACACATCCTAAATAACCTGATCGCTCACATGTAACATGTAGATGGATAGAATCAAAACATTAATATTTGTTAATTTTTGTCATCAGAATTGTCTTTATCATTTGCTGTGGTTTACCAATATTTCTCTCTACACAACATCAATCCAGCTTTTTCTTTCTTTGTTTGTTTAGAAAAGAAAGATAGAATTAATTTTTCCTTGAGGTTTTCCTGCCCCAATGATACATTTTAATTGCTGGAAAAATATATTTCCAACTATATTTCTGGTGTAGTGGGTAAAGGTTGAAGGAACAATTGTTTTGACACACATTTTCCTCAGGACATTTTCAGCACTGAAATTCAGGTCATGGAGAGATAAGTTAAAGTGATGTTTTATGAAGACCGTCAGGGGGCAGATGCAGTATTTCTTTCGTACGCTTCCCACTTTGTGTACACAGCACTGCAGCATGCATAGAAGAGCTCGCCAAGATTACCACACCTGTGGGAGGGCATTAGGAAGAGAAGCTTCATCTCAGTCCATGGGAAACCGTGCCTCTATGTCCCTGTATGCCTCTTCTGAATGCCACCCAGACGTGCTTGGTTCCTTTAAGAGAAGCAAATATTAATATATCTCTTTTGTTCCATTTTCTCTTCATGCCCTGTGTCTTTCTGACCTCTGCTGAAAGCCGTGTGTGCCTTGGCTCTCCGTCACAGCCATCATACTTTGTGGTGTAATTGTTAAGGTCACATAAAGAATCAACCTTGAAAAAGACGACTCAAGTTGGATGTTTTTCTATGAAAAAGAAGTGTATGTTAATGCATTCAGAGAAAGAAATAAACGTTGTATCTGATCCTGTGGGGTGCAATAAAGTTTTTATGCCAGGAGCTGGGAATAATCACATCACTCATCTGTGTCACAAATATGAGTGAGCCGGGAAGGTTTTCTCTGTCAAATTGCTATAAAGCTTTTCTTGGTACTGTCCCAGTCCATTCCAATTTTTATTTATGACAGGTGTTATCTTCAGTTTACTTTCTTTATTTTTCCTTTTTTGTTAAGTTTGTGAGCAGTGAAACTTAGATGCATACCCTTGTTAATGTGATAGAGAGTATGTAATTAACTTGGAAGCCTGGGTGTTTGGTCATTTCATGGGATAAGAGTTGCAGAGCATGATGGAAATGTAAGAGAGATGATAATGAATAGCTAGAGGCACGTGGATTCACTGAGTTCTGACTGGTCTTTGTCGGATGCTTAAGAAATAACTGAATCTGCTGTGAAAGCCAGCGTATTTCCAGTGTTATAGCCATCCATTGGCACCCTGTGGGGAAGGTGTCTTTGTTGGGATGAAGGGGTATTGGGTCAAGAATAGGTTCATGAAAGAATGATTCTGAATCCTCAGAAACATGTATAGGCAATAAAGAAAGTTTAGAAAACTAAGGATTGATAGAAGATAATGCTCTGATTCTTTTATCATAGAATACATATAATTAAATGACAATGATTAAAATAGTAAAACGCCATAGAATTTTTGTTTCTGAAAATAATAGAATATCAGGAATTAGATTTAAACTCCTGTCTTGAACAAGCAGAATATCAAACACAATGTATTAAATACTGGTTTTCAGTACTGGAAACAAGCCACACAAGGCAATGATCCCTGACACAGAGAATGAGTGATGTGAACTCTATGGCTGACTCAGCTTACAGCCTGAAGAGAATTGTAGGCTGCAGTTCAGGGAACCCATACAGTGCCTGGTAGCCTCTCTAAGTTGAGAAGGCAGAATTTATTTATATAGGAAGGCCAGGCAGCTAGAAACACAATGTAAAATATTAGCAAAGAGGTAGATATCATGAGAACTTTGGAGTTTTAAGGACAAGTCACCTTAAGAGTTCAGCAGAATACAGAACAGTCCTCATAACCGGGCAAAGATATCAGGCATGTAGAACTATCCCAGGAGCTGACTCTGGGCTAAGAATAGTGGTGTGTCCCCCTAGACAGAGTGAGAAGACCCACTAATACATGGAAGGACACTTTGAAAAGAGTTCTCAGAAGGGTATGACATCAATACTCTGGCCAAGTTAGCTCTAGATTAAGGGCTGCTCTCTTCCCAGCTAAGAATGTTTAAAAACAAGCCTAGAAATAATTGACTGATTCAAAGGAACTTAATTGAATCTTAGAAAATAGCTGAAATATTGTCAAAGACATATAGGGAAAAAATATCACCCTACAAGATTCCAATGTTAAGCATCTAATAAAAAATAACCAGGCATGAAATGAAGCAAGGAAAATAACCCATAGTGAGGAGAGTAATCATTCAATAGAAACAGACTGTAGGAAGTGGAATTATTAGACAAAGATATTAAAGAAGCTATTTTGAATATGTTCCATAGGTTGAAAAAGTAGAGGAATATGTGAACATTTTGAGGATGGATATGAAATGCAAAAATACTCAAATGAAAATTATGGAGATGAAATATACAATGTCTGGCATAAAAATGTATTGAGTGAGATTAACAGCATATCAGCATTGCAAAAAAGGGGGACAAATGAACTTGAAGACGTAGCAGTCAAAACTATCCAAAAGGAAATCCAGTAAGATTAAATGATGGAAGAAAAAATGAGCAGGAGGCCGGAGAACATCAAGAGGCTAACAATATTTATAACTGGAATCCTTAAGAAATATTTGAATAAATATGGCCCCTGTTTTTCAAATTCAGTAAAAGCATAAATACATAGGCCTAAAAATTTGTACAAACCAAAAGAAGAAGAAACATTAATAACAGAACAAGGCTGATCATAATCAAATTGTTTAAAATTAGTGGGAAAGAATCTTAAGAAGAAACTACGCCAAAAGATACCTTATGTATAAAGGGCAAAAGAAAAACAGTATGGGAGACTTCTCATTAAAATACGCTAGCTATAAGTCCATGGAGTTGCACATTTACGGTAATATTGGAAGAAAAAATATCAGAATTCTATATCCAATAATATTTTTAAAATTCGAGGTAAAATAAATTTTTTTTGGATCTACAAAACTGAACAAATTCATCTCTGGTGGTCCAGCAACTAAAGAAGTATTAAAGTCCTTGAGTCAGAGGGAAAGGATTCCAGGTAGAGATACTGATCATATGAATGAATGGAATGAAAATGCTGAAAAAGGTCTAGCATCCATTCATTCATAATAACCTGAGCATCAGAAGCATTTTATTAATGGTATTTTATCTCTTCTCATCAGGTTAAGTAAACACTAGAGTAATAAGAAAGATGTATTTCCTTATTTTTAAAAAATTATTTAAAACATAACTGAAACAACTCAAAGGAGTAACCAAAACTCTCACTTCAAAAACCAGAAAGGATATAAGAAAATAAACACAAAACAAGTAGAAGGAAGGGCATAATTAAGATCAATGCAGAAATCAATGAAATTGAAAACATAAAAACAATTTTTAAAAATCAATAAAACCAAAGCTACACTTTTGAAAGCATCAAAACAATTGATACATTTTACCCAGGACTGACAAAGAAATCAGGAGATCAGACACAAATTGCTAACATTAAGAACTGTGTAGACAGGATATCACTAGAGACCACAGAGGTATTAAAAGAATTATAGTACTACAAGGAACTATGTGTACACAAATTTGACCAGTTAGATAAAATGGACTAATTTCTTGACAACTACAAATTGACAAAGAACCATTCACCAAGAACCATCTTAATACCCAGGTGATTTAATTCTACTAAATAATGAAAGAATAACAATAATCCTAAGCAAATTCATCCAGAAGTAGAAGATAAATGAACACTTCTCAAATCATTTTATGACACCAGCTTTACTTTGATGCCAAAAATAGAAAAAGAGAGTACAAAAAAGACAACTTCAGAACAATATCCCACATAAACATAGATATTTAACACTTCAGCAAAATGTTAGCAAATAAAATCCTGTTATGTATGTATAAGTCTATCTTTCCATCCATCTGTTGAAATAATAATATATTACTAATGAATCAGATTTCTTCCAAAATTCAGAACTTGTTCAACATTTAAAAATCAATTAATGTAGTTCATTATATTAACAGTCTAGAGAAAAGGGAAAAGACAAACAGTAGTATTAATAGACACAGGAAATACATTTCATCAACTAGCCATTTTCTTAAAACTTTTCAGTGACTTCTGATGGCTCTTAGACTAAAGGATAAATTCTATTCAAATGTACTACAACTCAGTTCTGAGATGGGCCCCTATAATCTCTGTGGTTGTACTGTCCCATATGCTTCTATGAGCCATACATGCTTTCTCAGGGTTCATGGATTATAAGATCTTTTATGCCTTGTGTTATCCTCAATCAAAATTGTCTCTGCTTTGAAAAATTTTCTCCACCTTTTAATTTCTCCTCATCACTGAATTTTGGCCTGTGTATAATATAACGAGTGATACTTTCATGGAAAGGCCAATTCATATAAATTCTTATGCTTTAACAACTTTTTATACCAAGTCCTATTTATGATTATTTTCATATGATAATTTAAATTTTATCTACACATGTGCATGCTTACTGTTCTCTTCCATCTAATTCATGTTAAGCATTCACAAATAGTTAATAAATGAGTAAATTATCTGCTTTCTTTTTACACCTTCATAATGATGTGGGCATCAGAAGCGTTTTACTATTGGTATTTCATCTCTTCTCATCAGGCAAAGTAAATGCTTGGGAGAAAACAAGAACATGCTAAAAGTATCATTCAATCCATTTTATTTTATATTTAAATAGTTTTATTATTGCACTTTAATGGTATAATAACTGTTTATTAGCATTTGTCGTTTATTCGTTAAATGAACATTTATTGAGTTCCTCACATGGGCAGACACAAGTGATAGACGAGTAAACCAGACAAACCAAAGCCCCCAAATCTACGAAGTACACAAGTATATGGGTCTCTATCATTGTAATTCCTTTCATTTTTAAGAAACACAATGTAATGAATTAAAAGAAAAACTAGTTCTTAGTTTTCCTCCTTCAAATGACTAGTATGAAAGATAACTATTCACATATAGTTAAAACATTTGAACCATTTAAGAAGAAAATACATAAAAAGTAAAAGCATCTATCCTCAATACAGCTTTCAATTTATCTCACGAGAGGTGACTGGAACTTGCCCAACTACCCTATGGAAGTGATATTAATGGTTTATTTCAATAAACATAGAAATTGATCCTCTCAGTCTTAAAATTTGAGAAAGTTACATTTGTCTTATCTGAGTTTCATTCTCAGGGAACCAACAATTATGTCTCACAGAGAGTTTCAAAGAGCCAAAATGCATCAGATCCCCACATCTGAACAGTGAGATGCCAGACCCCTCACCCTCATGATTGTCTGTTTACCAACTACTCTTCCTTAACTATCTCTAATTCCTGTTTTCTCACATACGGTTACATTTCTTCCCTGCTATATAAAGCCCTAATTTTATAATAGTTAGTCAGGCAAATGGATTTGAGATAGAGCTCCCATCTTCTTGGCTGCAGCACCTGATTAAAGCCTTCTTCCTTGGAAATACTTGTTGTCTCAGTGATTGGCTATCTGTGTGGTGAGCAATGGGACCTAGACTGAAAACCTGGGGTTTTGGTAACATAAACACCATTTTTATTTTTTTATGACTCTTACTGAAAAAAATAAAACATGTATATGTATATTCTTGTTTATTTATTTTAAAAGATGCTAATAATTCATCTGTTTTTAACAAATTATACTTTATAATTTCTTGTATGAGCACATGCATATGTACCTCACTTTTATGGCAATGCAATATTACAAGGATATCATAATTAACATAACTTATCCCCTACTGAGTAGCTACAATTTTTTATTTTTCTACTACAAAAGCATTTTGATGAATATGTAAAATGTTGCAATTAATGTTTTCAGTGAGGAATGTCATAGAACGATATTTAATACATTCCAAAAGAAAAAAATAAGACACTTTAATATTGAATGTTATTCTGATCTATGACCATTCTGTAAAGGAGAGTCTAGTATTTCAGTAGCTGTTACTTCCCTCTCTAATGAAGAATAAGAAGGTCGTCAGTCCTGAGACAGGGAGTGACTAGTTACTGAATCATACTTGAAAAATACTAGGTTATTAAGTAGTTTTCCTGTCTTTGGAGCAGGGATAAGAGTTTTTCCATATGAATACCCATTTTAAAAAGTCACTATACCAATAGCATACATATGTATAGTACAAAATTATTGCTATATGTTTTGTTAAGCTTGTATAACAGTAATGGCAATTTCTTTTGACTGACAATTTGGAGTAAAATTTGGAAATTTCTACTGTCACATCTTTGAGAGTATCTACATTTCTTATGGAGATAGTTTATAGATTATATAGCAGTGGTTTTGTTCAAGGTAACATCTCCTGCTTCCAAAGTGCTGTGAGAAACAAAGACAGTCCATGAAATTCATCATATATTAGCAGACTGACAAGGAAATGAGAGCATTCATCTGAAACAACCCACCAGATGCTGCCATGGTATCTTGTCAATATGGTTCACTTAATTCTGTCAAAGCCTTTCTGACAATATGGTTGTTTTGTCTTGTAATTGTCAAAAATACTCTTGTATTGGCAGGCCCAGCAGGTATTATATTTTGAGCTTCCTTTCTTTTTTTTTTCCTTCAAAACTCACATGGTCTCACAGATTCAGTGAAAGACTGATAAGACTGATCAATAAATCACATATTCATGGGTGAGCCAACCCATGTTGTTGTTTAGACATTATGCTAGAGACACAATAAAAGAAACAGATAGTTGGTCAGTTTCTAATGCGTTGCTGCTTACACTGCTTAGTTTCTCCTTTTTCAGAGGTCAGTATTATGAAGCCATATATTTTCATTTTTCTTTTTTTAATAGCTGGATGATGACATGACTAAATGTATTGTGTTTGGTCCTTAAACCTGAAGTATTTCTAACTGAACATCTCTTTAAAGGTTGAAAGTAATGTTCTCAGAAGCAGAACACTCCAAAGCTCAAACAGATCAATTTGTGGACATAACTCAACAAACCATAAGACTTAAGTTATTAAAGAGAAGTATCTAACAAACTGAAATATCAGTAATATAACTGCTCAACTGGATTTTGACCTAAAGCAATATTGACTGGAAATGTGTCAGAAAGTTTTTTTCTCAAAAATAAGATTCATTTCTCAGTAGTTAGATTTTTTTAAACTTTAAAATTGATATAGTTTAGATTTTTAAAAAATGGCAAAAATAGTAGTGTTCACACATACCCTTCATCCAGCTTCCCAGAGATAACATCTTACTAAACCACAGTACATCATCAGAACCAGAAATTTGACATTGGTATAACACTAACAAATGGGCACACCTAATCCCAGTCTTAAACCTTGGCAATTATGGAATTGTCTTCATTATTGTAATTTTGACATTTGAAGAATTTTATAAACACTAAATGATAAAGTATATATGCTATTTTAACAGGTTAACTGAGATATAATTCAGATCATAAAATTCATCCATTTAGAATAAACAACTCAATAGATTTTGATATATTCACAGAGTTGTGCAGCCATCACCACAATCTAATTTCAAAACATTTCTTCACTCTAAAAGAAACTCCATACCTATTACCAGTCACACTCATTTACCTGACCTAAAACCCACATAGCACTAGACAATCAAGTGTCTACTTTCCAGCTAGGCATAATGGCTCAAGCCTGTAATCTCAGCACTTTGGGAGGCCAAGGCAGGAGGATTCCTTGAGCCCAGGACTTGGAAACTAGCCTGGTCAACACAGCAAGACCCTGTCTTTATTAAAAAAAAATTAAAAAGAATGTACTTTATGTCTGTCTCTATGGAATTTTTACTCTAGATATTTCAAATGAATAAAATCATGCATGTCGTCTTTTTTGAGTGACTTCTTTCTCTTAACAGAATACTGTTAAAGTTCATTTATATTTTTGCATGTATCAGAATTCCATTACTTTTTATTGCTGAATAGTACTCTATTTTGTGAATATGCCACTTTTATTGATATATTTATTATTTCATAAAAATTGTGTTGTTTCTATGATTTTACTATCATGAGTAATAGTACTATGAACAATTAATTGTGTAATGTTTTTGTGTGGACAAATGCTACTCAATTGTTGAGTCATATGGTAACTCTATATTATCATGTGGGCAGATGACATCTTGCCTAGCTCTGCATTCCAGCTTTTTGTGTGAAGATGTTTTCATTTCTCAATTATAACTATCTAAGAATGTAATTTCTGGGTTCTATAGTGTGTATTTATATAGTGTATATTTAACTACCAAGCCTGTTCTCCAAAATGGCTATAACCATTTTATAGTCTTGCATGAAATGTGTTGAGATCCAGATTTTCCACATTCTTACCAGAATTTGGTGTTGACAGCACACAATTTCTTTTTAAATTTTAGCCATTCTTATAAGAGTGTACCGGCATCTCATTGTGATTTTAATTTACATTTCTCTAATGAACAATGGTGCTAACATCATATCATGAGAATATTTGCAATTGTACATCCTCCTGGATGGGTGCAATGTCTCTTAAGTCTTTTGTTCATGTCCTAGCTGAATTGTTGGTTTTCTTACTGTTACAATCAGAAAGCACTTCCAATATTTTCAAAACAAATACTTTATCAGATATGTGATTTGCTGATATTTTTCCCTGTCTGTGACTTACCTTTTTATGTTCTTAACAAAGTCTTTCCTAGAGCAAAACACTTTAACTCTGGTAAAGTTCCATATTTCATTTCTGTTTTTTAATGGATTGTGTTCTTGGTTTCATGTCTAAGAACTCTGCCTAATATTAGGTCACAATAACTTTCTCCATTGTTTTTGGAAGTTACAGTTATATATTTTAAATTTGAATCCATAATTTAATTTTTAAATAAACTCTGAGGCTTAATGAGTTTTTAAATTCACTTGTTTAGATTTTGCCTCTGGATGTCCATTTGTTCCGACACCATTTGTTTAAAAGATGAGACTTTCTCCACTAAATTGCTTCTGCAAATTGTTGAAAAATCAGTTGGGTATGTTTGTGTTCACATATTTCTAAGTTTTTGACAATGTTGAATTTTACCTGAGCCCTGTGATCCTGGGAAAGCAAGGGCGAAGGATCCCTCTATTCCATGTTCTGGGATATGGCTCACCCTAAAGAAGCACCCTTCCAATGTGACTACAATGGAATCAAGGATGCCACTTGGTTGACCTAGAACACGCCAAGACTTAGAGTCCCCAAATTCCTATTCTTTACTTTATCAGTGACGAGCTGAACTTCATGTCCCCACCAATCAATGGGAACAAAATATTTCCTAACAAAATTTAGTTAAGATTCCCTTGAACTTTGGCCCGTCCAGCCTCAGCCAGCACAGCAGCCTTCTTTCAGGACCCCTTTAGAAAATAGACTGACATCAGAGTAAAACAGAGCACATCACCCTTTCTTTCCACTTCTCCACACCCAGTTCCTTCTCATCTGTTTAATCTGCTCTATAATCCTTGAGATGCTTGCTGCCTTTAAGACGAATGTTCTCTCCATTACAATAGCCCATCCCCAAATAATTATTTCTAATAAGCTCGTTCCTTACTGAGTCTGAATGTGTTTTTCATTTGCCACTGTATAATCTGTTCTGTTGATCCATGTCAACACCCCCAACAATATCACATTGTCTTGACTATGGTAGCTGTATTATAACTCCAAAATTTGGTAGTGTGCTTCCTTCAACTTTATTGCTCTTTCTCAAGATTATTTTTAACTTTTCTATTTCCTTTGCTTTTCTATATAAATTTTAGAATCAGCTTGTGTATATTTACAAAAACTCCTGCCATAATTTTGATACTAATTGGATTAAACTTATAGACTGATATGAAAATAATTTTTTGATATTTAATTTAATTTTACATTCCAGGATATAGGTGCAGGACATGCAGGATTGTTACATAGGTAAATGTTTGCCATGGTGGTTCGCTGCACCTATCAACTATCACCTAGATATTAAGCTCTGCCTATATTAACTATTTATGGAGAGAATTGACATTTTTACTTTTTTGTGCTTTCTAATCTTTAAACATGATGTTTTATTTATTTGTTTTTTAAGTTTTTATCACCATTTTTAGTTTTTGACATACAGGTTCTGTGCATGTTGGTTAAATGTGTAACTTTTTTTTGGAGTCATTCTAAATGACACTGTGTTTTAAATTTTGGTTTTCAATAGATTATTGATGTTGATATACAATTGATCTTTGTATATTGACCTTATGTTAGTTCTAAGAGTTTTGCTTTTTAAAAAAAACTGAATATTTTTCTACAAATGATTATTTGCAAGTAAGGTGAGTTTCATTCTTTTTTTCAATCTACATTCTTTTTATTTATTTTAGTGCCTTATTACACTGGTTAACATTTTAGTACTATGATCACTAGCAGTGATGAGAATGGGCTTGCTTGCGTGCTCCTAATTTTAAGTGAAAAGCATTCAGTCTTTCACTATCGAGTGTAACGTTTGCTGCCTGGCTTTTTAAATAGATGTTATAACGTTAAAGAATTTTTCTTTATTCCTAGACTAGGGAATGTAAAATATAGCCATAATGAGATATCATTTTGCAACCAATACAACGACTATAATTTTGTTCATAAAACCCTGAAAATAATAAATTGTAGCAAGTATATGAAGCAACTAGAACCCTCATACATTGCTGATGAGAATGTATAATGATGCAGCATTTGGAAGTTTATTTAACTTTAAAAAGTTAAATACACACTTACCATATGAGCTAGCAAGTCAACTCTGGAATACTTCACACAAAAGAAATGAAAACAAAAAGATTTGTCCACAAATACTTACCATAGTGTTATTTATAATAAACAAAATGCAGAAATAATATAATTAGCCATTAACTGGTATATAAATAACCATCATGTGGTATATCTCACGAATAAAAAGGAACAAAGTACTGATATGCTAAAAACATGGATGAAGCTCAGAGACATTATGCTCAATGGAAGAGGAGAGACAAAAATATTACATATTGTATTATCGTTATATAAAACAATAGGAACATAAACCATTGACAAAGCAGATTTCGTGTTGCCTGAGGCTGATGGTGGCAGTGTAGCTACATAGTGAATAGTCAAGTAGGAAATTTTTGAGGTGATGAGAGTGTTCTAAAGCTGAGTTGGCGTGAAAGTTGCATAACTATACATTTTCTAAAAGTCATTGAACCATACATTGCAATTGGTCAGTGTATAGTATGGTATGCTGATTTTACTTCAGTAAAACCTGTTTAGAAATAAAGATGTCTACCAAATAGTTCCGGGATCCCTCCTGTCTCACACATTCAAAATACTAATAATAACAATAACAATAATTATACCTCATGAGGAGAAAATAAAGTCAGCGAATGTTTTCCCATACTTTTGAGACCTCCAATGCATCCCTACAGACTGAATGTTGGTGCATCTCTAGAAACAGAAGGCTGGTAAGATTTGTGACCGGATTCCAGCTGTACATGGAGAACAGGCAAACAGGAAGTGTCCAGTGGAGTGTGGCCAGGAAACAAAGGAGCTGGGCAGCACGGTGGCCTGAGGTGAGCAGGACTGGGACTTTGTCCTGACAAAGTGGGAGTGTTGAGGAGATATGATAAGGGAAGCAGAGGATGCCGAGAGAGTGTTGCTGGCTTTCAACATGGAAAGGAGACCAGGGTCAAGGAATGTGGGTGGCCTGCAGAAGCTGAAATAAACAAGGAAATGTATTCTTTCCTAGAGCTCCCAGAAGGAATTCAACTGTACTGACACCTCGATTTTAGCTTGTGAGGCACATGTTGAATTTCTGGTACCAAAACTGTAGGGTAATGAATGTGTATTGATTTAAGCCACAAAATTTGTGCAGTCTATTTTAGCAGCAATAAGAAACAAATGTTGACATCTACCTGGTTTACCTCCACCAAAGGTTTTATATCTAATATATGTTTGATAGTGAGAAATTATTTCTTCTTGAACCACTTATTCATACAAATATTTCATTAGAAGTTCAGACTTGATTCTGATTGACAAAATTGCTTTCTCATAGATACAGAAACAATATTTAATTATATATATAATTAAAATATTTTGTAGTCAATAGTGTAAGTGCATACATTATTTTTTCTATCTTAATACAGCACTCAAATATTCACCAATTTGATAGTTGTTTCTTTTTTTTTTTTCTGAGATGGGGTCTCACTCTGTTGTCCAGGCTTGAGTGCAGTGCATAATCTCAGCTCACTGTAACCTCTGCCTCATGGACTCAAGCCATTCTCCTGCCTAAGCCTCCCAAGTAGCTGGGTTTGGGTGCCTACCACCACATCTGGCTAATTTTTGTATTTTTAGTAGAGACAGGGTTTCACCATGTTGGCCAGGCTGGTCTCAAACTCCTGACCTCAGGTGATCCACTCACCTCAGCCTCCCAAAATGCTAGGATTACAGGCATAAGGCACCATGCCTGGCCTCATTTGTTTTCTTTTTATCTCCCAAAGTTGATCATCACAAATAAAATCTTAAGAAATTCCCAACAACACAGCTGTGGGGAGTGAAACGGGAGTAACACTTCCTACTTCCAGCAGCACAGGTGACTCTCAGGGTCTGGAGGGTTGACTGAGTCATCAGGTCTCACCCTTTCTGCTTACAGATAACATCAATGAAACTGTGCCCAACAGAAGATGTGATACATGCAACAGGGGGCTCTTCTTGTCTTCTGTGCTCTGAGGCGTTTTCTGACACCTGTATGGAGAAATCATTGTTCATTTATGTGGATTGCCATATACTTCATACATCCCACTTTTATAGAAAATTGCATAATATGTAATCTTTATTTAATTACATTACTTTTAGCCTGAAAGATGGATTAAGCATATGGATATCACTTAATTAATTTTTGTATTTTTAACACTAACCATAATACCTTAAATGTAATAGACACTTGATAAAATGTCCAACTGCATATGACAAGGCAGTGTCTTTTTGAGCGCTACCTTTATCTGAACAGAATCTGAAGTTAGGACAATGGAAAACCAGTGAAAAGCCATTCCATTTGCTAACTGTGTAGCTTTGGTCAAATTATTAAGTCCATCTTTGGCTCAACTTTTTTTTTTAAGACGGAGTTTCGCTCTTGTTACCCAGGCTAGAGTGCAATGGCACGATCTTGGCTCACTGCAACCTCCGCCTCCTGGGTTCAAGCAATTCTCCTGCCTCAGCCTCTTGAGTAGCTAGGACTACAGGCATGTGCCACCATGCCCAGCTAACTTTTGTATTTTTAGTAGAGATGGGGTTTCACCATGTTGACCAGGATGGTCTCAATCTCTTGACCTTGTGATCCACCTGCCTTGGCCTCCCAAAGTGCTGGGATTATAGGCATGAGCCACTGTGCCCAGCTGGCTCAATTTTTACATTTGCAAAATAAAGATCATAACAGTACCTCTATTGTGTGATCATGTTAAATACTATATAGGACATTGCATATAAAACAGCGAGCGCCTAATATACTGTTTATCTTCAAAAGAGCTAGCTAAAGTTATAATCATTCACAAAAATCAAATTATTTGCAGTTTAAAAAGTTGATATTTATTTTCTTGAGGAAATATTAAAGAACAAAGTAAACTACGTTACCTATAACTTTACATTAGATACTTAATTGAAGACAAGAGAAATAAAATATTAATAACTTAACCTGACGAGCAATGTATTAAAACAATATGGAATGACTTATAGTGACTCTAGGAAATTATAGCAAATAAGATTTGGAAGCTGCATAGAGAGAAACAATACTCAAGATTAAGCTACCTGTAATCCCAGCACTTTGGGAAACTGAGTTGGGCGGAACACCTGAGGTCAGGAGTTCAAGACCAGCCTGACCAACATAGTGAAACCTCATGTCTACTGAAAATACAGAAAATTAGCTGGGCATGGTGTATGCACCTGTAGTCCCAGCTACTTGGGAGACTGAGGCATGAGAATGGCAGAGGTTGCAGTGAACTGAGATCACATCCACTGTACTCCAGCCTTGGAGACAGAGTGAGACTTGGTCTCAGAAAAAATAAAAGCAAAAACAAAAAGAACAAGCAAACGTAAAAGATGAAGCCAGCGTAGATACTACAACTGTGGACAGAAACCTTGTGTTCCCAAAATGCATACTCCCAATACTGGACAGCACAGTAGGCCCATTCCTATTGTTACCTCTAGAATCTGGAGGAAAGCACTATTTTCCATCCTCACGCATAGTATGCATGGGTTCCTTCCTCAGGGGTTCAGGTCACAGGCAAATGATGAGGTCAAAATGTCCGGTTAGTTGGAGAATCCCGGATCACTTGGCCTGCCTTACCTGCAAGACAGCCTGACAAAGGGAAACTTGAGCATTCGCAGTTTCTATGAGGGAAGGTGAAGCTTGCTTCTTAAGATGCCATTCCTTAATCACAAAGGAGGTTCTAAAGCCAAGAAGCCAAAGAAATTGTAAAAAATCCCTCTCTGTCTCAATACATGTGAAATGCAGCATTCATATTATATCAAATAAAGGAAAATATAAGTTCAATAAATGTACTAGCTTGGGTTTAATCATAGATCAGATTTAACGCTTTTTTAAAAAGATCTTTTTATCAGTAAACTAGTCCTCTTTCTCCTAAGGACCAAAATGCCTTTTTCCCTCTCTCTGTGTTATAAATGTTTACAATCCTAATGGTTTCTTCTCTTCGATTGAAATTGTGATGTGGTGATGAGAGTGATGGCTGAGAGTAAAGTTTACTGATTTCTGGGCTGTGTGTGGCAGGTGAGAGGCATTTTTCAACTCTGTCATGCTCTGAAATTCTCAGAGGAAACTCTTAAGACCAATTCAACATGTGGAGTGTGGCTATTGTATTATCTCCCTTTGTTCTATATTCAAATTGTCTCTAGATTTTACTTAGAATACAAGCAAATCCTACCTGTGTGTACTAAAAAATAAAAATGCATGGAGCTTCCACCAAACACACTCAGCAATTGAATAAAGCTTTTACTTCTACAACTTTCTAAAGCAATCCTTTAAACTTTATCACTCACCTTTTGTATTTCCCAGGGGCAACTTCTTGAATGTTGTTCCAAAGAAATAATGTTTCTGGGTTGAATGTGGTAAATGTGTAACTAGAATGGATGTGAAACCTTAACAAAAAGGATTTCTCACGAGTGTTTCACAAGTAATATAATGAATTCTCACTATAGTGTCCATAAAAAGGCAAGTTTCTTACGATCGTAAAGTATTTCAATTCACTTGGTGTTTGGACAATCAGGAGAAGCACGATATTTAAATATGTATGATTATGTGTGCATATAAATATTCATATTTGTACAGTTTATTAGTTATACGCTATGTCACTAAGCCCAGGGGTACAGTAATGTAATTTAAAATACACCTTCCACATGTCAATGTTTAAAACATTTAAAGTCATTATAAAATATCTAGTAACTAGCAAGGTTAATATAATTTTCTCTTGTAATAGTTGTGTGTATATTAATATTTATAGAAAATATAAAATTTTTCTGTTAAATACATTCTTCTAAACATGATTTCTATTCCATAAATATCAAGACCATGTTAAATGTCAAATAAGAGTAGATTGAACTCATTTCTAGTGAGTTAAAATTTAAGCAAAGATGTAAAGATTCTTACATAACATCCTGGCCAGAAACAAAAATAAATCAGGGTGATCAAAGACTGAAGCCAGTATTTTCCTAAGGAGTACGTGCCAATTTCTGGTGGCTTAGAACACATTTATGAAGCTGTATATGAGAGACAGGAGGCAGATCCAAGTCCCAGAGTAGGGTGAGAAATTTCACTGCTGAAACCTTCCTTCAAGTAAGGACCTCTGATAGGTGGCATATTTAGTGAATAAAATAGAAGAAATCTGGACTTCGTACTCAAGCAGAACATTTAGTTTATGTCAATATTAGATTGGTTAGTGCCTCCTGGCTCCTAGAAAAAGAAAAAAACAAATGAAAGAGAGTGTGTACACGAGAGGAGGACAGAGAGAGAAAGAGGAAACTCATTCAGAGGAAGCACACTTAACAGTCAGTTTTTGACTAACAATGTTAAAGGAAATGAAAATGTCATATCAAATCTTTAAATATAAATGGAAAGAGTCGCAATTACTTTAAGACATCAGCAAAAGAATAACAGAAAGAAACACACACAATGACTATAAATGTTAGAACCATCAATTCAATGTATAAATTAAGTACATCTGATACCTAAAGAACTAAAACTGACTAAAATATGATAAAGAAAAAAGAATATAATATGTGAAAATAAATTTAAAGATGAGTCAAACACAAATTCTACAAAATGAAATGGCCATACACCAAAATAAACACAACAGAAAAGAACACTGGTGACAGATACAAAGAATGATACAAATAGTGTTAGGAAATTACTCACATGGAAGAGACAGAGTACATATTAAAGAAAAATAAAGAGATACATAGGATAGTGTGAGAAGGTCAGCACACATTCGATCAGAACTTCAGGAAGAAATATAGAATTGCAAAGAGAACAAATTAGAAAATGTGGTTCAAACTTTACAGATTTGTTGAAAAATATCAATGTGCACATTTAAGAAACTCAGTGAGCCTCCGCCAGAGTGTATTAAATATTCATCTAGACATGTCTCACTGAAATTACAGAACACTGAAGACCACACAAAATAATAAAAGCTGCCAAAGAGAAAATCAGATTGCCTAAAAAGTAAGCCCAAATTAAACTAAGGGTTGAGTTCTCAGCACCAACAAAAGAAGGCATAGACAGATGGCTGACACCCTCAAAGTGCTGAAAGAGCGGACTGTCAGACTCGAATTTTGTGTCCAGCAAATCTATCTTCAAAGGAAAATATAAAATTGACACATTTTCAGTCAAGCTAACTTGAAATTGTTTATTCTTCACCTGCTCTCAACTAGAAAAACGTGTTAGAGGAAGAAGGAATATTGTCACAGAACAAGTGTATAAGAATGTGAATAGAATAAGAGGAAGGAAATTGATCAATTATATGGGTAAATCTGAATGAATAACACTGACAATTACAATAATATTTAATATGAGGGTGAAATTATGATATAAGTAAAATATGGACAATAATATCATTAAGCATAGGTGGTTATTCTAAGTAAAACATTGAAAGTTCTTACAGAGTTTAGAAAAAGGATGGATAAATTGATTCATTTTAGAATTTAATAAGTAAGATGGAATGGAAAAATTGATTGATTAACTACTAAAGGAATTGACAACAGGGTGAATATCTTCTGAATAAATAGAGGCGGAAATGAAGAGGAAAAATTTCTAATTATTTCAAGAGATATAAAGAAAGAGAAAATATGAAAACCAAGATATAAACAAAATATAAATAAGATGGTTCCTCCCAATAATTCAGTAATCTCGACAACGTATTGCAATAGACCCTTCATTAAAAAATAGATGAGAAAGAAATAGAGTGGTTTACAAAAATTCACTATATTCTGCTTAGAAAAGAACTGCCTCAAACAAGAAAAAAATATGTAAAGGAGGATAGGAAAACATACACGAGGTAAATATCAATCAGAAAGGAAATTGGAAATAGAACAAGGTGTCTGCATGCAAGGCAGCAGCAATAATGAGAGATTGATTACTTGTAGAGAGATTGAGCTAATAAGTAAACATGTTGGGAATGACTGAAGCCAGGTTTATCATTTTCAGAAATAAACATTACAGATATGGAGAGGAAGAAAACTAGAACGAGCTTTTATGATTAGTCTGGATTTGGAAACATATTGAAGTCTTGGTTTTAGCTATGTATGCATACAATTACTGTCCCTTTCTCTCTTCTCTTTTTTCCCGTCACACCACACACACACACACACACACACACACAACCTAGCTTTAGTTACGTCCACAGAAAGGGCCTGGGTACGACAACACTTCAGTGTCTGTGAGCACTCCCAGCAACTGCTTCCGTGTTTTCAGAAACCCTTTTCAACCAAAGGTTACCAGGATCAGAAATGCAAATTTGAGGACTGGGGGATGGGGCAATATAAAGGGAGCCTGAAGTATTTTGTTATGGAAGCAAACAAGGAAGTAGTCAAAAAAGAATGGAGCATGTCTACAGCCCCATTGAAGTCTAATTTAATAGTATTCCCAGTGGCAAAATCTGGCACAATTCGAGCATCAAAATAAATAATAATGGTAACAGTTTACAGTCCATTATTATCTATACTAGTAAAAGTAAGCAAATGAATAAATGAATGTAAAGAAGATAACTGTTTTTCCTAGAGTAGAATACAAAGCAATAAATGCAGTAAGAATGCTACAGTTAGAAAAAGTACCACTTAGCAAATATCGTAGCAGTAATTTTTTCAGCTAAGGAAAACTGAGGGATGCTAAAACTGGTAAGTGAATGTTTGAAGTGTATATCCGTGTCAGCCAGGATACTGCAGAAAAATAGAACCAACAGAATCCCTGTGTGTGTGTATGTGTTTGTGTGTGTGTGTGTGTGTGTGTGTGTGTGTGTGTATGTGTGTGTGTTTGAATTGGCTCACACAATTATAAGGACCAGCAAATCTAAAATCTGCAGGATAGGGTCATAGACTGGAAAGTTTTAGGGCAGAATTTCTTTTCAGATAAAACTCACATTTTGCTCGAGGGCCTCCAAATGCCTGGTTGAGGCCCACTAAGCTTATTGAGAATGATTTCCTTTACTAAAATAAACTGATTATAGATGTAACAAAGTCTACAATGTAGGAAAACATTAGAGAAAATAAACACAACCAAATATTTTAAATATCAACCAAACTGACAAGTTTTTTAGTAACTGTGACCAAGAAAAAAGGAAAGACTCAAATTACTAAAATCAGGAATGGAAAATTAAAATTACTCTTGACCTTATAGAAATGAAAAAAAACATCAAGGAATACTCTAAATACATGTACGTCAACAAATTATACAATATACATAAGCTTTTAGAATGATATAAACTACCAAAATTGATTCAAGAAGAAATAGAAAGCCTGAATATATCCATATATAGAGAGAGATTAAGAATATTTTATTGAATACTTAATCTCGATATTTATATGGATATATTCCAAATAAACATAGAAATTAAAGATGATCTAAATATATAAAAAGGATCCTTGTTTGTCAATTAGAAGACTTAGTATTTTTAAGAAGGCAATACAGCCCAAGCTGATCTACAGATTCAATGCCATCCCTTATAAAGTGAGTTGGAGTAATTTGTAGCACCAAAAAGTAAGCAAGAGCTAATTTATATGGATATATTCTATATAAACATAGAGACTAAGTAATCAATAAAACATCCCACAAAGAAAAACCCAAGGCCACATAATTTCACTGTGAGTTATATCACTTACTTGAAGATGACTTAACAGCAACCTAAGATGAAAGAACACTTTTTAACTCATTCTTTGAGACCAGTATTACTTGATACCAAATATCACAAGAAAAGAAATTATAAACCATTATTGTTTATAAACATAAATACAGAAATCTTCATCAAATTACTAAAAAACTGAATTCAGTAGCGTACTGAAAAGATTACACAGCATGACCAAGTGGGATTTGTGACAAATTGAAAGGGGAATTCAACATACAAAAATCAATCAATGTAATACACCAGATTGATGGAATAAAACATAAAATCATCTCAATAGACACATAAAAATTTAACAAAAGCTAACATTCTTTTATGATTGAAACACTCAAAAACTTTCTCAACCTTCTCAACCTGACAAAAAGAAACTACCGAAAAAACAAAACCTATAGATAATGTCACACTTAATGGGAAAATTCTAAGACTTTCTTTTATGACCAGTAAACAGACAAGCTGTCCACTCTTACACCAGCATTCAGTATTATACTACAGGCTTTATCCTGGGTAACCAAACAAGACAACAAAAAGGCAATCAGGTTAAAAAGGAAAAAGTATAATTATCTCTGCTGATGATATAATCTTAGAGCTAATAAATTATTTCAGCAAAGTTATTGTGTACAAGATCCAAATACAAAGATCAGTTGTATTTCTATTCACTAACAATGAACTTCTTAAACATAAAATTAAGAAAACAGGCTGAGTACAGTAGCTCACACCTGTAATCCCAACACTTTGGGAGCCTGAGGCAGGTGGATCATGAGGTCAGGAGTTCAAGACCAGCCTGATCAACATGATGAAACCCCATCTTTACTAAAAATTAAAATAAATTAGCTATGCTTAGTAGCACATGCCTGTAATCTCAGCTACTCAGGAGACTGAGGAAGGAGAATTCCTTGAACTCAGGAGGTGGAGGTTGCAGTGGCCTGAGAACATGCCACTGCACTCCAGCCTGGTGACAGAATGAGACTCAAAAAAAAATTTCATTTACAAAGCATCAAAATAAAAAAAAATACTTAGTATTATATTTAACTAAAGAACTGCAAGACTTGTACATGAAGATTATGAAACATTGTTGATAGAAATTAAACAAAATACAAATATATGGGACAGCTCCTTGTTTGTCTATTAGAAGACTTAATACTGTTCAGAAGGCAGTACACTCCAAATTGATCTACAAATTCAATGCAATTCCTTGTAAAATGACTTGGAGCAATTTGTCGCACCAGAAAGTAAGAAAGTGCTAAAAAGTATATCCCAAAATAATGAGAATATGCCAAAAGACACATAAATCAACTGAAAAGTTTTGTTAAGCCTAAACTGGATTAATTTAAGCAACAAGATTAAGTAGTATTGGATTATAACCCAAATTATGAAATAAATATTCAGCATTCATAATGTGAACAGATTAATGGTTTCCATATGTTTTGGAAAGGAGCAGAAAATGAATTTCCTCTGGCTTTAAAAATATAGCATAAGAAATTCTTCTGATGAAACTGTTTTGTATTTTAACTGCGGTGGTTGTCACATGAGTCTATATATAAGATTAAATTTCATAGAAATACACACACACACATATATATGAATGAATGTAAAACTAGTGATTTCTGAATGAGGTTAATAGACTGTTTCAATATCAATCCCTTGGGTTGATATTCTGCTATATACATGTAAAATGTTATAACCATTAGAAAAACGAACTAAAGGATTATAGATTTTTATACTGTATGATTTCTTACAACTTCATGTAAATTTACAGTTACCTCAAAATGCAAAATTTGAAGAA
This sequence comes from Cacajao melanocephalus, assembly GCA_963573385.1. Lineage (NCBI taxonomy): Eukaryota > Metazoa > Chordata > Mammalia > Primates > Pitheciidae > Cacajao > Cacajao melanocephalus. The sequence goes on from CAUYLG010046266.1 coordinate 122,943, forward strand.
GTCAATAAACAAGTTGAGCAACAGATTGGACATTGCACAAAGAGAATTAAGAAGGCTGAATGAAAATCAATAGAAAATACAGAAATAAAAACACATAAAAGAATATATTTAAAAATTAGATCATAAAATAAATATAGGATGCATTCAATTGCTTTAATATATGTGTCACAAAATCTCAGGAGAAGAATAGAGGAATGGGTTAAAACTAATGTTTAAAAAATTAGTGGTAAAGAATTTTCACAATACAATAAAATATACTCTTTCCTATGTTAAGTAAAACTATTCCAAATACAATGAACATAAAGAAAACTATATGTTGGAAAAATCATTATATAACCGATTTTTAAAAAATAACAGCAAAAGAAAGAAGACACTATCATCAATGAATGCATTAGGACTTAGAACAAACTTTGATAGACATAATGGAAGCCCTTAGTCAATGGAACATCTTTCAAATGGCTAAAGTAAAATTCCGTATCTGGGGATTATAGTATTTAAACATGAAAGTAACATTTAAATAGAAATAAAACCTGGAGATATTGATTCTTAACAATTCTTAACTAAAAACCATACAAACAGCAATAATGTTAAAAATGTTCTTCAGTAACAAAGAAAATGATTCTGTGTTGAAAATAAAGCAACTCCAGGAGGAAATAAAGATCAAAGGAAATAGGAACAATGTGAGTAAACACAGTAAATAATGACTGTTTGAAGACAATAATTGTATTGTCATTTGGAATTTAAAATGTTTAGAAATAAAATTTATGACAATAATAAACACAAAAGTTGAGAAAAAAGTGTGATTAGGCTGGGCAAGATGCCCGATGCCTATAATACCAACACTTTGGGAAGTCAAGGCAGGAGAATCATTTGAGACCAGGAATTTTAGAACAGCCTGCGCAACATAGCAAGACTCTACAAAATTTTTCTAAAAAAATAAGCTGGATGTTGTGTCACACACCTGTAGTTTCAGCTACTTAAGGGGCTGAGGAAAAAGGATATCTTAACATCAGGAAGCTGCAGTGAGCTATGATGGCACCCTTGCACTCCAGCCTGACTGACATGGTGAGACCTTGTTCCCTCCACCTCTGCAATTCCCCCCAAAAATAAATGGAAGTCAAATATCCTATGGTTATAGTAGTAACAAGAACTGGAAAAATAGTAGGTTAATTATGCAATAACTGCTAAAATAGTAATGTTAAAATATGATTACAAGGAAATAGAAATAAAGAATACTGAAATCAATAACAGAAAAATACCTGGAAAATTTTGAACTATTTAGAAACTAAATAACACATATTATAAATAGTTAATGGATCAAATGGAAATGATGAAGTTAGAAAATTGATTGAATTAAAATAAAAATACAACATAAAGTGCATGAGATGCTGCCAAAGCAGTGCTGAGAGGGAAATCTATAGTATTAAATTCTCATGTTTAAAAAGAAGAAATGTTATAAATCTTTGATTTATACTTTAAAAACAAAAAGGAGAAAAAAAACCCTAAACAAGCAAAAAAAAAAAAAGCAGAAATCAGTCAAATTATGAACAGAAAAACAGAAAAAATTAATAAAACCAAGTGCTATTTGTTCTAAAGGTTTACTCAAACAGAGTAAATCAGAGCAGATTGATGAAGGAAAAAAGACCAAAATTACCAACTTGAGGATTAAAGGAAAAGAGCATCACACTACAAGATCTACAGATATTAAATGTGTAATAGGCAATATTATGAGCAGCTCTATTCCTACATTTTCACAATGAGGATAAAATGGAAAAAATTATCACGAGGATATAAACTGGCAAATCTAACTCCAGAAAAATAAACAGAACACCCCATATCTCTTAATTTAGAGGTAAATATCTGCAGCAACAACAAAAACAATCCACACTGGCTCATGCCTGTAGTCCCAGCATTTTGAGAGGTACCAAAGCTGGTAAATTGTTGAGGTGAGGAGTTTGAGACCAGCCTGGCCAACACGACAAAACCACATTCCTACTAAAAAAAAAAAAAAAATGGCAGATTGTAGTGGCACATGCATGTAATCCCGCCTACTTGGGGGTCTGATGCATGAGAATCACTTGAATCCAGGAGGAGGAGGTTGCAGCAAGCCAAGACTGGGCCATGGCACTCTAGCCTGGGTGACAGAGCCAGACCTCATCCCCCCAACCAAAAAAAATTTTAGGCACAGATGGTTTCACTAGTGAATGCTAAAACAAATTTATATATGGCTTCATATTGAATAAAATACTAACTCCTCTAAAATACTATCTAATCATATTGGTATGTGCCATTACTCCAAGAAGAGAAAACTGAGAGTGAAAGAGAAAACAGAATTTAAATAAGTAATAAAACAGAAATAATGTTTCATAGTTTTAGAAGTGATAAAACTAAAGCTTAGATGCACTGATTCAACCTTGGCAATGTTTTCTTTTTCATTTCTATTTTATTTATTTTGATCTTTATCATTTTTATTGATCTAGCTAATGCTTTGGTGATTTGTTTTTACCTTATAAAAAGCCAACTTTCTGTTTTGTTGATTTTTTTGTTTTTTTGTATTATTTGTCTGATCTCTGTTTATTTAGTTCTGCTCTGATCACTATTGTTTCATTCGATTAAGTTTTGGGTTTGCTTTGTTCTTGTTTTTCTAGTTTATGAGCATTATTAGGTTATTTCAAATTTTCTATTTTTATATGTAGGGAATTATTGCTATGAACTTTACTCTTACTACTGATTTTGCACTATCTGTTTTGGTATGTTGTGTTTCCATTTTCATTTGTTTCAATAAATTTTTTGATTCCTTTCTTAATTATTTTTATGAACCCATTGATTGTTCAGAAGCCTGTTGTTTAATTCCCACATGTGTACACTTTCCAGAGTTTCTCTTGCTGTTTAGTTCTGGTTTCATTCCCTTGTGGCCTGAGAAGATAATTGATAAGATTTTGATTTTTTTATATTTGTTGAGATTTATTTTGTGTCCTAAAATATGATTTATCTTGGACAATGTTCCATGTGCTGACGAGAAGAATGTGTATTCTTCAGCTATTGGATCAAATGTTCTGTAAATTTCTTTTAGGTCCATTTGGTCTGTAGTGCAGTTTAAGTTTTATATTTCTTGATTGATTTTCTATCTAGATAACTGTTCAATGCAGAAAGTAGGGTGCTGAAGTGTCCAACTATCATTCTATTATGATCTATCTCTCTCTTTAGCTCTAATAATATTTGTTGTATATACCTTGAAACTTTGTGGTTGAGTGCATGCATATTTATAATTCTTATATTCTTGCTGAATTGATCCCTTTATTATTATAAAATAATTGTCTTTGTCTCTATTTTTTCACTTAAAATCTATTTTGTCTAATATAAGGATAGCTATTTCTGCACTCTTTTTGTTTTTCATTTGCATGAAATATCTTTTTCCATCCCTTCACTTTCACTTTATGTGTCTTTGCAGGTAAAATAAGTTTCTTGTAAGCAGCATATAGTTGGGACTTGTTTTGTCAGCCATTCAGCCAATCTATATCTGTTAATTAGGGAATTTAAACCATTTATGTTAAAGGTTGGTAGGTGAGGATTTACTCCTGTCATTTCGTTAGTTTCCAATTGCTTTGTGTATATTTTTCATTCTTATCTTCCTTTCTTATTATTTATCTTTGCTATTTGTTGGTTTTTCTGTAGTGATAAATTATTCCTTTCTCTTTCCTATTTTTATATCTGCTCTAACAGTGAGTTGTATACTTTTGTGTGTTTTCATAATTGTAGATGCTATACTTTTTCATCCAAAAGTAGTACTTCTTTTAGCATATCTTGTAGGATTGGTCTCATTGTGACAAATTCCCCCAGTTTTTTCTTGTCTGAGAAAGACTTTATTTCTCCTTCATTTCCAAAAGATAGTTTTGTTGTATATAGTATTCTTGATTGATAGTCTTTTTTCATTCAGGCTCCTACCATTTCTGAGACCCACTAAGTTCATATATAATATGTGTAATTATTAAAAAATTACAACTCAAGCCACCAGAATGTTACATAAAATATTCTCTATCCTTCTACCTTAATAAATATATCTTCTTAACAACCTGAAGACTAGGGTAAAATTGAGAGTCCTCAGAGATTTTCCCCCACGTCAGTGGTTTAACACAAACTTGTCTTATTTTCACCTTTCAGCAGCACTGTAAGAGTATTGTGTGTGTGCACATGGAATACTCACCTGTACACCCAAGCTGACCCACTGAAGAGTCAAGCACCCATGGAACTGACATGAAATCCATGAGAAATATGGTCTGCCCTTAGGAGAAGAAAAGGCCCATATTGGCAAAAGAATTAGGCTGTGGTCATTTGGTCAGGGAACACTGTGGTCCTGGATACTTGGAACATGGACTACAATAAGGAGTAATGGCCCTAAAAAGGATATTCTTTTACCACCCAAGACTCATTGACAGTAGACAGAGCTATGGTTACAGAAGGACAATACTGGAGCCCCTGGAAGAAAGGGCTCCTTTTTTTTCTCTCTAATTATGGCACAACTTCCACCATATACTTATATAATATTTGGCAAATCTTGTTATTCTCATCTGTAGGATGAATATAATATTTACTCAATGAATTATTATGAGCATTAAAGAAAATAATATAATTTTTAGAAAATAGATTTGGAGAAATACCTAAATCTATTTAGGTATTTGTATGCAGCAAATCACCATGGATTTGGAGAAATACCTAAATCTATTTAGGTATTTGTATGCAGCAAATCACCATGGGGTAAGGTATGCAGCAAATCACCATGGCACAAGTACACCTATGTAACAAACCTGCACATTCTGCACATATACCCCAGAACATAAAGCATAATAAATAAATTTAAAAAAAAGAAAATAGCATACTACATTGTCTAATGCATGTGATGATAGGAGTTACAGTTCTTTCTTCCTCTTTTTGATAATATCTTCTGGAATCTTAGATTACTCATATGATGTATTGCTTGTGTAATTCTATATAACAAGACTAATCTTAGTACTTAATTCTCAAGGTTTGCATAATGAATACATTATATAATATGTAAAAATTAAGAATAAGAGGTCAATAAGTGGTACAAAAATAGTCCATACATGATGTACTTAATCAAAAGAGAAAATCTCAACTTGGAAAAACATAAGTGGAATTCATAACTGTCTTAGACTACTTGAGTTGCTGTACCAAAATCCCTAAACTGAGTAGCTTATGAATGCAGAAATTTAGTTCTCATTGATCTAGAATCCGTGAAGTCCAAGATAAAGCACTAACAAACTCCACGTCTGGAAGAATCTGCTTTTTGGTTCATAGATAGTGTGTTCTTGCTGTGTCCTTGCAGGTAGAAAGGCCAGGCAGCTCTCTGGGACCTTTTTAAAATAAGGGCACTAATCCCATTCATGATGGTTCCATCCTCACAATCTAATCATCTCACAATGACCCCACCTCTCAATACCATCACATTGGTGATTAGGTTTCAGCATATTCATTTTGGAGAAACACAAATATTCAAAACATAAGAATAACTATTTAGGAGTGTTTAGTAGGAGCATTGTGATACTTTTTGTATTAAATATTTTTATTAGTTTATCTAGAAATTTATGTTTTTCGTAGTTTTAGTCACTCTTGATTATATACAAATACAATTAGGAAAACTCACCAAAAATTTGTCATATAATATCAAAAAATGTATACCAGGGAGTTTTATGCTGGTGCCAACCCTCAAATGTTTTGCTTTCCTCTTGACCTGCATAAGCAGATTGCATCTTGCATGCAAAGTGGCCTGGATATGTAAATAGAGCATGACCTATTTGCATTTATTCTGAAGGCTATCTGAATCATGATAAAATAGGGGTAATGGTGGAATTTTGATGTGTAGTAGGAATCATCAAAAGAGTGAAATATTCTCCTCAAGTGAGTCCTGAATACTCTCATTTATGCATTCTACTTACATGCATACCAAAAATTGCAAAACCCTCTGATTTATATTTTTCACATCAGCTTTATTTAACCACTATTTCTGCTAGCATGCTCACCACACATCCCCAACATCAATGAAACCATATATTTATTTCTAAGCAACATATTCTCCACACTAGTCTAGGAAGTTTAGTGAAACTTGATTTATGAAAAACTCTCTGATACTGATGTTCTGACAGTTGGCCTATAATAATACAAAGTTAACAAATTCACATTATTTGAGAAGGCATCTTACTTCCTTTTGAAAAAGTCAATAAACGTGATATGTAATTCAGTTAGTTGTAGCAACAAGGTTCAATGAAGAGCATAGAAGTACAGGTGGGAAAGCAAAAACAACTGTTAAGGTTTTCAATTTGTCTCCAACCCAGTTTTCCCAAAGTAATAAACTAATACATGTTTTTCTTGGTTCCTTTTTAATGAAGAACGTTTACTGTCTTTAACCAATGTTCCTATATCATGTGAATATATTCTAAAATAATAAAAACATATGGTTATGCATTACTTATTTTTTTAAAATATGCATAACGTAATATTTTATTTATGTAAAGATAAGTTTCACTGATAAATAATTCAGTTTATGATTATTTTTTGAAAAGAATAACCACAACATTACAACTTAATGATAAATACAACAGTCAAATCTATAGTGCTCTATGTGAAAAAACCTTTTATCTTTTTTACTATTTATTCTTATAAAACACATAAAGAGGAAAATGGTTAATGCATGATAAGAAGCCCATTATTTCTACAAAGTTCAAAGTTGAAAATGAACTAAAAATATAGCTCAACTTAAAAAAGCAACAACTGAAGTATTAGCATAAAAGTATACGGTTACTTTTCTACATTTTTTACTCCATACTATATTAACAGAAACTTAAAAATATTCCTCTGATATGGTTAGGCTAATGTATTCTCTGTTATTTTATAAGTATTTTATTACATATACATTCATATATGTTATAAGCACTTCAGAAGAAACTGTAAAAACATATTTTAAAGTGCTTAAAGAATGAGAACATAGTATGGGAATCTACATCTTTGAAAAAAGAAAGTTAAAAAAAGACAATTTCAGATAACTGAACATCGAGAAAATGTATCCCCAAATAGATTGCATACAAGAAATACTGAAAGAAGTTATTCAAGGAGAAGGAAAATTATACCAAATTAAAAACCCAGAACTGCAGGCAAAATAAAATAAAAATAGTAATGTATGATATGGCTTATGATATTTGTAGAAGTAAAATATACATCAATAAAAACACAAATTATCTGGTGAAAGGAAGTTAACGATAAGTAACTATTAGAATAATCAACTATAATCTGTTAAATATGTGTATTGTAATCTTTAGGGCAACTATTAAAAATATAATACAGAGGCGAAACAATAATGCAAATAGAGAATATTAGAAATGATACCAAAACAATTCTAAATTTATCTAGAGAAAATGGGTAATATAACCAATAATTGCATTAAACATTAATGAACTAAATAGCCTGGATAAAATGCAGATATTTTTAGCCTAGGTGAAAATGGAAAAAAAATAAAATAAAACCAACCAACCATGAATGTGGAATTTATAAGAAGCATTCTTCAAATATAAGATATTGGAAGATTTAAAGTAAAAGGGTAAAAAATTATATGATATGCAAGTGTTGAGCCTAAGAAAATTGGGGTAGCTGTTATGAATCTCAGACAAATTATAACTCTAGGTAAAAAACATTATCAGAAATAAAGGGGGCCATTTTAATATCATAAAATTGCCAATTCTTCAGGAAAGCATATAAACAATAAACATTTATTTATCTAATTATAAGGCTTCAAAATAAAGAAAAAATAAAACCCTAAAGGAGCAATAAACTAAGTCAATAAATTTAAATGATTGAATTAATACTGAGAGATTTCTGGTTTCTGGTATGGAATGTTGGAAGTTTGAAAGTCGTCACTGCAACTTCACAACAACAAAAAAAAGTTGAAAAAAAAAAAACTAAAAATTGACGACTGTTCTTAGATCCATGAGGCCAGGATACGTGAGGTCACAAAGTGAAACACTGACTCAAATTTTGAAAAGGAAGATAGGTGGATGTAGAGAATCACGGGTTCCTGGAGCAGAATCCCAGGAATAAAAACTGGGGGATCCAGTAGTGGGGGTAGGAAATCCTAAACTGCAGTTGACAGATTGCCAGAGATTCACTGTGGACAAGTTTGAGAGTTAACTCTTGCTGAGGGTACTGGAAAACAGGCATATAGAGAACACATTGTATACATTCCACTGGCATCTATCCTACATTCCATTTATGCTAGGAAAGGAAAGACTCATCTGTGGTGACAGAAATCAGAGCAGTGGCTATGAGAATTGGGTGAACTAACTAATTAGACAAGCTTATGCAGGAACTTTCTAGGGTGAAGAAAACAATATAAAATTTAACATGGGTGTAGGTAACATGGGTGAATATACTTTTGGCAAACTTATCAGACAGTATGCTTAGGATCTTTACATTGAAAAGTATATAAGCTGTACTTCAATAATAAATTTTTAAAAATTAAATAAATACACATCTAACTGTATTACTGCTTACTCTTTCTATAGGTAAAAATGTTAATTAATTAATCAAAGGCCTAACTCCACAATGCATTACCCCCACATGGCTCTGTCTGTGTAAGTGTATGTATGTATGTGGTTGTGTATGTGTGGGAAGAGAAAGAGAAGGGGAAGGAGGGAGGAAGGGAGGGATGGGGCAAGGGAGAGAGAAGTGAAGAGAGAAATACACTATAAATAGAAGAAAATATTTAAAAATAGAAATATAAAACAATTTTGTCATATTGCTGAACTTCAGGAAAATTACTTAAGCCTTCATTCCCCCACAGGGAAAAGGCAATGTAACTATTAATGAACCCAACAGTATTATCCTTTTCAATTAATATAGCAAAGCAGAGAAATATAGTGAGAGGTGAATGCAGAAACTAAAGGCAAGGAACATGCCTGTAATCCCAGCTACTTGGGAGGCTGAGGTAGGGGAATCACTTGAAACCAGGAGGCGGAGGTTGCAGAGAGCTGAGACCGCATCTTTGCACTCCAGCCTGGGAAACAAGAGCGAAACTCCATCTAAAAAGGAAACAAAACAAAAACCCACAAGAAATACAGGGTAACTGATAATATTCTCCACAAAATACCTGAAAGCTTTGCACCAGTTTCCCTTCCATTTTTACATGATCCTCCCCCTTTCTGAAACAAGAATTCCCAGCTAGAGTTTAGGGAAACAAGGCACAGAGGAAGTCGATAGATAGTTGCATTAGCTTTTCTATTTCAAGCTGTCACAGCTGCAAAATTGTTCAATGTAACTCCACAGGGAGTGCTACCCAGCTATGCAAATGAATTCCAAATGTGACATTTGCCAGCATGGTGGTGGTGGCTGTGAAGGCTGGGTGACTGCCATCATTCTGTCTGATGGATTGACTCATATCACTGAGGAGCCAGCCATCACTGATTTCTGCCTTTCCATCACATCGGAGTGACCTTCTCACTGCAAGGAAGGAAAGGAAAAAAAAAATGAGTGGACAACATAAAAGAGGTACAGAGTCAAAGAGAAAGTTACAGTCTTCCTTCCTTCATTTATCTCTTCTACTCTCAAGTGCTTTCATTACTATATTATTGCCCTGCACCAAGCCATTTCATTTTACCCTCACCGTATTCCATACTTATACAGTAGTAGAACCAGATTAATAACTAGCCCTCGTTCTTCCTCTGTCCTTATTATGTGATATGGTTTGTCGTTGCTTAATTGGTATTTTTGTAATATTTTTAATGCACTAATTAAAAAATAGGGATTAAGTAGGGAATGATATTCTAGTATGATATGAATTCTAAACCATGTAGATAGAAAAATAAAAGTATTGTCAGTATTCTTTCGCCAAGAAGACACGTGTTGTTACTTTCACTTTTGTCAGAAAAAGCCCACTTCCATTAGTAAAATAATCCCTGTTACTGCATGAGACTATCTGGTGGATAGGAGGTGATGGGAGGGAGGAGGTAGTGTCAGAAAAGGGGATAGAATTAAGGGATCAAAAATGCCCCAAAGAGGTTGATGTACCTAGAATCTAAAGTATAGTTTGTTCTAAATGTTTTCGTTCTCTTAACCTTCTCTGTCTGAACTGGCCTAGGTCATCCTCCTACAGAGAAATAGATTTTTGTAGAAAAATTGTATACTCTAATAGTTTAAGAGTTAACCTTCTTGTTAAAGAGTTATAGAAGAAGGCATTGTTTCTTTATTAAGTCAGGACAGACGTTCAAATACATTTCGGCTTTTTCCTTGGAGATTTACACTTATGCCTTTGTCTCCTTTGAAATTCTTGACTGGGTTTGTTTAGAATATCCTTTCCTCAGTGGTATTCAGTTGGTAAGTAAAATATAGTAACAACAGAGAAGACTTACGGTAATTTGGTTGGAGAATTAAATTTAAAAATATTCTTATGCTTAGAAGATTCTCTAAGTAGAAGAAGACATTCATGTACAGTTGAAATGTGGTTGTAGATATAAGATACATGTTAAAGGACTCAAAGATTGACAACAACAGTGCTAATAGCCTCTTTCAGTGAGAGTTATCAAAAGGGCTTTCAGGAATCATTGGGGCCTTGTCTGCAACTGTCTCACAAGAGGATCAAACCATGAAAGAATCTACTTCTAAAAGAATTATGGGTCTGGCTTTGGGACAGTATGTGAATTCTGATCAGATTCATAGGAAACTCACAAAGATTTTATAAATGTATGAAAGAAAACTTCACAACTAGCTTGGACTCAAAGGGACAAAGATTGTAATAAAAAGGGGGATCTGGGCCTTCAAACTTTTATTGTCAGGAAGCAAGATGAGAGCACTCAGTGGCAAATTTAAATTGTTTTTCCATCTTTATTTTTAATCAACTTTATTGAATGTGTGTGTATATATAAACATATATGTGTGTATATATGCCCATTATACTTGAACAATGCACTGAATGTGGTCAGCAGTATAGATCCATAGAACCACTGCCGTAATAAAGATACAGAATATTTCCATTTCCCTAAAAGTTTGTCTTTGCCAGGCAATCTTCATCAATGGTGGATTAGAAAAAGAAAATGTGGTACATGTACACCACAGTATACTATGAAGCCATATAAAAGAGTGAAATCATGTCCCGTACAGCTACATGGATGCAGCTGGATGCCATTATCCCAGGCAAATAAACACAGGAACAGAAAGCCAAATACCACATGTTCTCATTAATAATTGGGAGGTAAACATTGAGTAAACATGGACACGAAAGAGGGAACAATAGACACCTGGGCCTACTTGAGGGCAGAAGGTAGGAAGAGGGTAAAGTGAAAATTCATTGTTAGATATGTGCTCACTACCTGAGTGTCAAAATCATTTGTTCATCAAACTGCAGTGACATGCAATTCACCAGTATCACAAACCTGTACATATACCCTCTGAATCTAAAACCATAGCTGAAATTATTAATAGATAAATAAGTTTAAAAAAAAAGTAAGTAAATAAATAAATAAATGTTAGCATATGCAACCAAAAATAAAGTCCAGTTTTCAAGGACCATAGGTTGAAAGCCTATTCTTCTCCCCATTAAATTACCTTAGCTTCTATCCCCTTAAATATTTTTGAGTGAAAACACTTGATCACATATATGTAGGGCAACTTCTGGGCAGTCATTTTTATTAAAATTAATTGACCCTTTACATTTAGCTCTATTTCTGAACTCACTAGTTTTTTTCCATTGGATTACTTGTCTATTCTTGGCAATGGAACACCTATCTTCATTACAATAGCTTAATGTAAGTCTTAAAGTCAAGTACTGAAAGTCCTCAAATTTTGTTGTTATCCTAAAGATAGACTGTTTTTCATACATTTTGTACTGAGTCTGATAACTTCTTTACCAAAACAATTGCCTATTGGGGTTTTAAAGTTACATTTAATATTTACATCTACTTGGTCATAAATTACATCATAACGATTTTGAGCCTTCCAATACATGAATATATTTTGCATGTACTAAATTCTTTTAAAATTTCTCATACCAATATTTTAAATGTTCATTGTATACAACTAATAAAATTTGGTCAATACATCCTAATATGTATTAATTTTTGAAGTTATGATAAATTATCTTCAATTCCATATTGCTAATTTTTAGTATATAGAAAAACATTTGAGTTTTGCATGTTGATCTTATAACATGATTCAGCTAGATATGCATTTATAGCTGTTTATAGCTGACTATAGCTGTTTATGGGTTTGCTAAGATACTCTACACATGTATATGTAAGAGCGATGAATAAAGAGCTAACTTCTTTTGTAACCTATAACTGTAAGGATTTTTCTTTTCATATTACACTGATTAAAACCTCTAGTACAATGTTGTACAGAAGTGAGAACATAGATATCTTGCCTTTAAAATAGAAAAAAATCATTCAGTCTTTACTCTTTAGTATGACGTTTCATACACGTTTTGTAGATGAATTTTATCTGGTTAAAGATGTTTTTATTCTTTATCTTACTGAGCTTTTATTTTATGTAATAAATTAATGTTAAATTTTGTCAAATGTGTTTTCTTAATCTGTTCACATTACATTTTTCTCCTATAGGCTTTTAACTTGATGATTTGCCTTAATTGCTTTTTAGAACATTGAACAAAACTTGCATTTCTGTGATAAACTCCCTTGATTATATTACACATTTTATGTATCAGTGACTTCAATGTGCTAACATACATTTAAAAGATCTTTTTCTTTTATGCTAATAAGTGATCTAGGCCTGAAGTTCCTGTGTAATGCCTTTATCTGGTTTTAGAGTCAGAGTAATATTTGTCTCATAAAAAGAATGAGAAGCAATCCGCTCTATTCTCTCTTCTGGGAAGACAAAGAATGTATAAAATTAATACATTTTTTCCTTAAGCATTTAGGATAATTCACCAACATCTCAGCTTAAAGTTTATTTGGTAGAAAAATGTTTAATTACTTACACAATTTTCATAGATATATGGCTATTTATTAACAGAGATTGACTATTTGAAAGCTTATCTTTTCAAGGAATTTGTCTATTTTATCTAAGCTGTTGAATGTGTTGTCCTAAAGATCTCCATGACATTCCTCCTTCTATTTTTGATATTCATACAGGCTACAGCAATATTCCAACTGTAATTCCTAATATTGGTGTCTTGTATCCTTACTCTTATTTTCCTCATCAGTCTATACAGATATTTGTCAATTTTATTGATCTTAATGGAAATTAATGAAAACTTGTTCTTCTTTGTTTTTCTTATGTATTCTTTTTTTTTTTTTTTTGCTTTTCATTTCTTTGACTTCTGCTTTTATATGTTTATCCAATCATTGTTTCTTTTTAATTTTTTTCTTCCTTATTATCAGATGGAAGGTTAAATTATTGTTCCAATGCCTTTATAATTTTAAATAACTACGATGAACTTTGAATTGATTTTATTGTATAATGTGCAAAAAAGTCAAGGCTTCTTTTTAAATTTTTTTCTATGTAAATATCCTGTTTTCCAATGACCACTTTTTCCCCTCATTGCTTTCCTGGCTCCTAGTGAAAAAAACTTGACTCTATATGTATGGATAGTTTCAGTTGTTCCATAGGCAAGAACTGCACTATGTTTATGGAAAACAAATCCACCTAAAGAAAAGTTTGTCTTCTAAGCACCCAAAGAGGTGGAAGATTTAATCCTGCCTTTCCAGCTCTGCTTTTTTCAGAGGCAAGGGAGTCCCTGTTTTTTGGCATAAAGCATGTCAGGACTCTGTCTTTTCTATTCTGATTGTTATTCATTACAGAGTTTTCAAACCAATTTTTTTTCTTCTTTCTGTACTACATAAGTTGAAATCTTCAAATTGTTTTAAGAGAGAGAATGGTGTGTCTTTGATATGGATGTCTTCCTCTAATGCGACTAAGTATGTGTAGGCAACGGGAATACTGCTCTAAATTTCTGGCCCAGCCCTCAAGCCTCCATAGGCCTGTCCCTCAGATAACATTCCATAGGATACATTATGATGCCCTTGGAATCTTTTAGATTTTAATTTACCACTTTGCTTATAACATTATCAAATGCTATTGTTATTGTTAATATAATATGAATGGTATAATTTTGCTTAATTATTACCCTTAATGACTATATATATATATAGTTAAATATATCATTTTTGGTATAAAACACTACATAAGTGAAAAAAGACAATAAAATTGGAATAAGTCGATTATCTGAAGAATAACTTAGCTAAGAGCCTAAATTTTAGAAAATTTTCTATTTTATAAAAGCCCTCTGCATCTAGTAAAGAATAAAGCTGACAATCTTGTCCATCCAAAACATAGTTTTCATGAGACCCATGACCACTGAGCCACAAAATAAGTGTCATAGTGTAAATTCCTTAGAGTATACGCATTTTACTTGTATTTTTACTTGGCTTTTTTTTTCATCCAATTCTAGTTGGTTTACACATATGTTTGAAAGCTCAGAATACAACTGAAGTTATAGTTTAAAAGTAATTATGCCTATAGCAGGAATTATAATAATAAGAGCTACCAGAATCCAATATTAGCAAATTGTAGACTAAAATGCCCCAGCCCTCACTCCCTTACAAATTCATTAACAACTTTACATGGAAAGAAATAGCTCTGAAAGAGGTCAAGTATATAATCAAGAATATGTTTCAACTCAATGAAGCACAAAAATCATAGACAGTGACATAGAAAAGTATATAAAAAATTATCTGTGTAACCCATCCCCCAAAGCTGGCACCGCTCAGTGCCAAGAAGGATCCCCTCAATTACGACTCTCCTCTGTGGGAAAAAGGAAGATCAGGAAGATCCTGGCAGCCTTCACGACTGAGTATCCCAGAAGCAATTGACACCCCCATGGACATTCACAGCCTTTGCCATTGAGGTCCCCAACATTTTTTGCTAATGCTGATTTCAGGTCATGAAGATTTCCAGAGTCCATGAAACTGTGCCACACAAAGAAAAAGACACCACTGTGCTACCTTGGATCCAGAAACATGATTGAACATTTCCCCTTCCCCAGTGCAGAAGTTGCCACTGCACTCCCAAGAGACAAAGCTATACCAGTAGCCCACATACACTGGAACCCACTGCTGTGCCCCCCTCGAGCTGTAAATGCTGCAGTGCCCACCTGACCTTGGAATTGGTGCTGCTGTGCATCTTGTGGAGCCTGCAGTTCCACTTTTTCCTGAAACTGGCATTCTTATATGCCCCTGGAACCAACATCCGTGTACATCCCTGGATCTGACTCTAGACCTGGCACTCCCACAAACCCAACTCAGCTGGAGACCTTGTATCTACCAGTAAGTGAAGGTATTTTTCCACTGAAGTCAGGACATAAACACTGTAAGAGGTCATGACTCCTTTAAACATGCAGACAGTGACACAATGCAACAGCAAACACAAAAAAATCAAGGATACATGACACCACTAAAGGAACACAAATTTCAGGAAACTGACTCCAAAGAAATGAAGATCTACAAATTGCCTAACAGTGATTTCAAAACAATTGTTTCAAAGAATCTCAGTGAACAATCAGAGAAAACAGATGTAACACTCAATAATATATGAGGAAAAAATCCATAAACAAAATGAAAAGTTCAACGAAGGGGTATAAATTATTAAAAAAGAACTGAACAAATTCTGAAGCTGAAAAATATAATAAATGAAATGAAAAATGCAATAGAGAGGTTCAACAGCAGACTCAACTGAGCAGAGGAATCAATGAACTAGAATACAGGACATCAGAAATCATCTAGTCAGAGGAGAAAATTTAAAAAAATAATAAAACAAGAGAAGAAAGGCTATACAAGCTTCATGGGATATCATCAAGTCGACCAATGTACTGGATTCACAATGTTTCAGATTTTGGAGCATTTTAAATTTTGGATTTTCAAATTTGGAATGCTTAACCTCTACTAAAATAATGATAATAATTTAGAAAAAGTGCTTACTGTGATTGCTATACCTGGAAAAACTATTATTTAAAAATGAAGGAGCAATATAGTATTTTTCAGAAACAAAACTGATGCAATTAATCACCACTAAACATGTCTTACAAGAAATACTTAATAGAGTTCTTCAAATAAAATGAAAGTGCACTAGACAACAATATAACAGCATATGAAATCATGAATCTCATTAGTAAAATAAATGCATAGAGAAATACAAAATAATGTGATCATATAATAGTGGTGTATAAATTACTTTTAACTCTAATATAAATGTTAAAAGATAAAATTTTGTTAATGGATAAACAACATAAAAAGAAGCAAACTCTCATGGCAAGAACACTAATCACCTGGGGAGGGTGTAAAAGTGTAGAGCTTTGTATTTGACTGAAAACAAGTTGTGATTAACTTAAAATAATGGAACATAACTACATAATATCTTATACAAACCACAAAAAATCCATAATACATACAAATTAGATAAACAGCAATCAAAGTAAATCTACAAAAAGTCATCAAACACTGAAGAAAGACGGCAAGAGAGGAAGAGAAAAGCAAAACAACTGGAAAACATGCAGAAAACTGAATGCATGGATGCAAAAATCCTTAATAAAAAATATTAGCAAACCAAAGCAAACAATAGCACGTTAAAAGCATTGTACATTACTAAAAAGGATTTGTCCCAAGGATGCAAAGATGATTGAACATATGAAAGTCCATCAGTGTGACGTGCCAGATTAACCGAATGAAATAAATAAAAAAGACATGATCATCTCAATAGTTGCAGAAGAAACACTTGCCAAAACTCAATATTCATTCATAATACATATGTAAAACAAAATAGGCACAGAGTGATTTACTCAACATAATATTTGAAAAAATCCAGTTGCAAAAAGACAAATGCTGTGTAAACTCTCTTATGTGTGGAACATTAAATAGTCAAATTCACAAAAGCAGAGAGTAGAAGGGTGATTTCCAGGAGCTTGAGACAGAGGACAAATGGGAAGATATTGATCAAGGGTATAGCATTTCAATTACGCAGGATAAATACCTTCTAGAGATCTATTGCACAGGACTGTAACTATAATTATCAATACTGTTTTATATTTTTGCAAATTGTTAAGAGGGTCAATCCTAAGCTTTTCATTGTGGAAGACAGTGTGGCAATTCCTCAAGGATCTAGAAATAGAAATACCATTTAACCCAGCAATCCCATTACTGGGTATACACCCAAAGGATCATAAATTGTTCTATTATAAAGACACATGCACACGTATGTTCATTGTGACACTGTTTACAATAGCAAAGTCTTGGAACCAACCCAACTGCCCATCAATGATAGACTGGATAAAGAAAATGTGACACATATACACTATAGAATACTATGCAGCCATAAAAAAGGATGAGTTCATGTCCTTTGCAGGGACATGGTTGAAGCTGGAAACCATCATTCTCAGCAAACTGACACAACAGAAAACCAAACACCACATGTTCTCACTCATAAGTGGGTGTTGAACAATAAGAACACATGGACATAGGCAGGAAACATCACAAACAGGGGCCTGTTGCAGGGTAGGGGGTGCTAAGGGAAGAATAGCAGGGGGTGGGGGAATTAGAGAGGGATAACTTTAAGAGAAATATCTAATGTAGGTGACAGAGTATGGATGCAGCAAACCACCATGGCATATGTATACCTATGTAACAATTCTGCGCAATCTGGACATGCACCCCAGAACTTAAAGTATAGTAATAATTTAAAAACAAGTGAAAGAAAATGATAATTTGTGAGCTGATGGACACATCAAAGTATGTAGTGGTGATTATTTCACAATATATATGTATTTAAAAATGTTAAGTTTGACACCTTTTATTGGCTAAACATACCTCAATACTGCTGGAAAAAAAATAATTAAAAGCTGGCTGGACACAGTGGCCCATGCCTGTAATCCTAGCACTTTGAAGGCTGAGACAGGTAAATCACCTGAGGCTGGGAGTTTGAGACCAGCCTGGCCAACATGGCAAAACCTTGTCTCTACTGAAAATAAAAAAATTAGTTGAGTGTGGTGGCACATGCCTATAATCTCAGGTACTCAGGAGACTGAGGCAGGAGAATTGCTTGAACCCAGGCGATAGAGGTTGTAGTGAGCCAAGATTATACCACTGCACTCCGGCCTGGGAGACAGAGCGAGATTCCATCTAAAAAATAATATTATTAATAATAATAATAATAATTAAGAGCTATTATTTATTGTACATCTACTGCATGCTAGGCTCATTGCTTATATTATTCTCATTTAATTCTCCGCTGAGGATTGGGAAGTAGGAGTTTCTGAAAATGCAAAAACTGAGGCTTATAGATAAGAAATAACCAAGAACACAAAATAATAGGCATATGAGCCTGACAATAAAGG
The DNA here is from genome assembly GCA_963573385.1 of Cacajao melanocephalus. Classification (NCBI taxonomy): domain Eukaryota; kingdom Metazoa; phylum Chordata; class Mammalia; order Primates; family Pitheciidae; genus Cacajao; species Cacajao melanocephalus. The sequence goes on from CAUYLG010046266.1 coordinate 141,340, forward strand.
AGAGTTATAATCCTGAACACAAAGCACACTGCCTTGATTATTGTAGTGCAGGAATCTAGGGTCATTTGCTGTGGAGTAGCAGCTCCCTACTTTTCTATTGAACTCCTAGATGCCTCAGTTCAGTAATTGTTATTCATACTGATGTGCCTTAAAATACTAAATTCAAAGGTAAAATTGTATCTAATAAGTCAGAAAACAATAAAATGCATTTTGGAAATATGCAGTTATTTCCAGAGTACTTTGTTTGTATTATGTAACAGTTAATTTAAAAAATCAATCTCATATGTGAAAAATACAAATATAAAGTAAGAGCAAAGTCAACATGAAAATATGTCCAACTTTGCAGACCTTAATAAGACCAGTATTACTTTTTGTGTATTTTCTGCAAACTTTCTATTTGAAAATTAGAAGGAAATTAAGAAAAATAAATTTTCTTTCAGTTAAAAAAGAAAAAATAAAATGCATTTATAAATATCTCAGTTTATCATTTGACATCTACTGGTAAGACCCGTGTACTTTATGAAACAGATATTTTGTCCAGACAATTATAGCATGACTTTTCAATAACTCGATCATTATTGATCATTACAGTTTATAAATAAAATTAATGAGACTGTTAATTTTATTTTACAGAATCTCTCATGATAGACTGGATGAAGTGGCAGTAACCAAGTCCACAAAATCTCAGTGACTTAATGTCAAATTTACTTCTTATTCATAAGAATCTGTGCAGATTGGGTTCTCAGTTCCTGTTGTCTCAGCATTATAGATTGCCTTGATTGGTCTTATAGTACTTCACCCCCAACCCTGCTCCACACAGCACAGGTAAGAGCATGCTGGGGAATCCAGCCCTGGTGGTCAGGGGCACTCATCAATGCTGCCCACTTTTCCTAGGTCAACGCAGGTCACTGGGATGTGCTTTATCTTGGGATGGTGGGAGAACTGCAACAACCTTATGGGTGGAAAGAGTTGAACAGAAAATATTGATGAGTAATATCAAAATCTACTACCAATATATATTTGAAAAAGTAAGTAAAATGTTTTACTTTTTCCTTACAAGTAAAGTTAAAACTTTTACTTAGAAGTAAAATGATTAGTGATTATTTTAACCTGTCAAAATGAACTACGCTGGGCCAGGAATAGCTCAAGTTTCCCCAGAAAGTAGATTTTACAGAAACACTGAGAACTTCATTCTAGGGCTACTGGTATAAAAATCAAGTAATTAATTATTAAAAACATTAATTGATTACATTAATGTATCATATGCAATTATTGACTTCCTTAACATGATAATATGTTAGTTAATAACTAAAACTAAAATAATGACTGATTTGATTCTTCATAGAGTAAAACGTATATGGCTATTTTAAACCATATTATGATAAATAGAAGTTTCCTTTCATATAAATATTATACAATATTCAGTGGACTAGAAAATGCTTAACTTGATTATTTGAGGATCTTAAAAATATAGCAAATATCTAGAGTTACTAACATGATGAAAAGAAGTATTTGTAGTTTGGCAAAACAACTCACTCCCAATATTACATGCATGCAATATTGAGAAATATTGCTCTAGTTATTTAAAGACATAATGAAAATAATGTAAGTGGCAAGTATTGCACCACTTTGAGTAATAATTCACCATTCTTACTTTAACTTTACTAAACTAAGCAATAAGCTTTAAAATACTGTTGGAATCATAGATTAAACAGGTAAATTAAAATTTGGGGAATCTTTCATTTAAGATAAAATTTCCCAGAAATATAGAATGTATTTTAATGCAATGATAGTTTGAATTAATTAACATGTTATTTTCAACGAACTGAATAGACCCAACATGTTCTCGTTTTCTGAACTTTTACACTCCAGTGATAAAAAATAAATGCTGAGGCAAGAGCATTGCAGGGATCAGAAACAGCAAGCATAAAAGTGAAGAGGCAGTCAAGGGTTGTAAGGTTATATTCAGAGCAGCAGAGGAGGCCCTAAGGAGTAGATCATAGAAGTGAAGAGAGGAGAGGGGGCTCAGCGGAAACAAGGTCAGCCAGAGCCAGACTTGCAGGGGCTTGCGGGTTTAGCAGCACATTACAAAATGTCCTGATAATATTTCTAATTTTTTCTTATATCTTAACCTTAAACAAAAGTCTACCTGCCTGCATTACCTTGCAAATTATAATTACCATTCTGACACAGTTGGAAAGAGAAACTATTGAAAGTGAAGACTTGCTTCTGAGACATTTGGGAATAAGCCAGGGTTGACACTGCATTACCTTGTCTTCAAAACACTGTGCCACATTAGGGGGAAATTATTCGAGGGATTTCGTATGGTAGAGAGAAGTTTGATTTTAGCAGTGTTTTCTGAAGGTTAAACTAAGACTGCCCTTTTCCAAAAGAGTGTGTGTGAACACACACAGCAAATGGACAAGCACATTTAAACTTGCATAGCACACTGAATTCTTGGTAGACATTGAAGTAATTCTAATGAAATATGGATTTCAACTTTTTTGGAGAATAGAGGGTGTGGTAAAAAAAAGTAAGGAGATTCTATGTGTGTATTTTAATAGTCATTTTTACATTGATAAAGAGGCAATTGTATCTCTGTATGTCCATGTCTGTGTCCATCTAATAATAATAATTAAATTTTATATGGTGCTTTCTTTGTGTGAGAAACTCTTACACACTAATTACAACTTGCCATGGGCTTACATAGTGAGTACTATCATGATTTCTATTTTATAGGCTCAGAATGGTTTTCACGCTTTGCTGATACTAATTGTTACTGCTTAATTTCTATATCTTCAATATATTAAGTACTGCAAATACTTATAAACATAGGATTTTTATAATTTTATTATTGTCTTTTCATTTGTTTGATAAAATAATTTTCTAATGGGATTTTTTTTTACTTTTTATTTTATTTTTTATATTTTTATTTTTTAGAAAGAAAAAGAGAAAACAAGAAAGAGTGAAAGAAAGAAAAAGAAAGAATGAGAGAAAGAAAGAGGAAGTTTTTTTTTTTACTTTATTTATTTATTTTTATTTTTATTTTTTAGAAAGAAAGAGAGAGAAAAGAAGAAAGAAAGAAAGAAAGAGTGAAAGAAAGAATATTTTTTAATCTATTTAGTTGTCCATTGGTACAATTCATAAAGAGAAAAACAGGATAAATGCCCAATTTTAATAAAAAATGAATGCTTTCCTAACATCTTCGGAAGGTGACTAAATCATTTTATTTAATACCATTTGTCATTTGAGTGTATTTGGTGGGCCACAATCCACTCCATATATTATTGTTATCATATTTCTAATTGTCCCATTTTGGGTAGTGAGTGCATTTCCAAATTAGTCCTTCATTCTTTGGATATGAACCTAATATCAATATGAACCTAACAATATTTTTATTTACATGTTCTCCTTGCACATTTTTTCTCAAAATCTAGATGAAAATTAATCTGTTTCATCAAGAAGATCTGATTGCTTTAGATTTAAAAAATGGTATTTGAAGACCAAAATCTAAACTCTATGGAAATAAATGTTGACCATTGCTTCTTGGCTTTTAATTCTAGGCCTTTTTACTGGTGTACACCCGGAATTTTACTGTAAACATAAATACTCACACCCACATATATTCTATTGTTGTATAGCAAATAAACTGCAAAATTAAAACAGCATGCATGTATGTCAGAGAAAAGCTTAGCTGGGCCTTCCACTTAGGGTTCTACAAGGCTAAAACTGACGTGTCCACTGGGCTGCATTCTCATGTAGAAACTCAATGAGAGAAGCTCCCACTTCCCAAATCACTCAGGTTGTTGGCAGAATTCAGATCCTTGCAATTGTAGGACCAAGAGCCCTGATTTCTTGCTGGCTGTTGGCAGAAGGCTGTTTTCAGCTGCTGGTATGTAAAACTCCTTTGCCATGTGAGCGTCCCTAATTTGGCTGCTTATATCAAGAACTAAAGAAGAGTTCTTTGAGTTAATCCACTAGAAAGATGGAATCTTACATAATATTATTTTAATCCCATATATGACATCCAATCTCTGCTATAGTCTATTGGTTAAAAGCATAACCCATAGTCAAGGAATAAAGACTGCATAAGAATATAAACCTTGCCCCCAAAACCTAAAAAGCAATAAAAAAAAAATATATATAAATATATATATAAAAAAAGAATATGAACCTCACAAGGTGAGGATCATTGGGAGCATTCCAGGATCTGTCCACCACCATATATATACATCTATATGTATATATACACACACACAAATATATTCACACACTTACATATTTCATATCTTCTTTTTTCTTTTTTTTTTTTTTTTGAGACAGAGTCTTGCTCTATCACCCAGGCTGGAGTGCAGTGGCACCATCACAGCCTCCTGGGCTCAAGGGATTCCTGTGCCTCAGCCTCCTGAGTAGTTGGGATTACAGACATGCAACACCATACCCTGCGAATTTCTGTATTTTTAGTAGAGATGGGCTTTCGCTATGTTGGCCAGGCTGATCTTGAACTCCTGGCCTCAAGTGATGTCCATCTCGGCCTCTGAAAATACTGGGATTACAGGCATAAACCACTGCATCCAGTATCTTATCTTCTATATTATGTGTGTGTGTCCTTTTTTCATACTAAGAATTCTAGGTGTCCAGGTAATAGGAAATGATAGAACTAGATTATTTCCCATTCATGTGTTTCAGAATAACAATACTAATACTACATCACTAATTATGATTACTGAAACAGTTAACTTTTTATATTCTATCTGCATTATCTCTCCATTTTTATATTTGTGCTTTATCCATATTTTCAGATTATATAGCTACTAAACACGCTTATCTCCCATTTGTTTGCCTCCATTTAATCTTAGTTCTACCAATAATTATGCAGTATATTTAATGTTAACTACCAGTCCTCATGCAGATGACTCTAGTTATTTTGGTTTTCTGATGTGAAATCTTCGGTAGACTCCTTACAAAGCATTCATGGGAGTAATATTCCCTTGAGAGTTATTGGATGTGACATCTTGTCCTTGCCCTTTATATTCAAGGTCCACTTTCATGGTTTATGTAGTTATTTGGGAGTCTTAAATATGATGCTCTATTCTATTTTGGATAAAGTATTGCTGTTGAATTTGGATGATCTTCTAATTTTATTTCTCTTCATGTCACATAGTCTTTTTTGCCTAGAAACATGAAAGATATTTATTTTTTTAATCTAGTAATTTTTTCAGAATATACTTTGTTGTGGGTTATTCTGGAGCAGAATTATCATGTACAGTATTCTTTTTTTCAACTTTTGTTTCAGTTATTTAAAATATGTATCTTAAAAATTTACTTAAATGATAACTTAAGAACTTTTTTTTCCTTTGCTTAGTTTTCATCTTCAGAGCTCCTTATTCTCCGCATGTCAAATCATCTTAGCCTGTCTTTCACATGTGTCCCTTTCTCTTGAACGTTATTTGAACCTTTTGATTGCATTTTCATTTTTAAAATTTTTTCTTTTCACCTTCCATTTGTATTAGTAATTTTTGTTATGTTTCCTCTTGTGTTCCTTCGAATTTTTTTCTTCACTATTAAAATTATATTTGCCTATATGCCTATCTTTCTTGAGTTCTCAAGTATAATTTATTATTCTAAATTATGATCTTATTTCATGTCATATATTTATGTCTTTTGGATTATTCTGAAATCGCATATTAGAGTTATTATTTTTTGCATTTATTTATTGCTTTTATTATTTTATGCTTGTATTCTTTTGGGGGAATCTTTTGTCTCCTAAATAATTTTTTCTTATAATTACTGCTTGTGAAATTTTACCTTTAGTTTATTGCTCATTTTAATGAAATTTTACCTCACATAACTTGTAGAAACAGGCGGTTTAGATGGCTTTTCTAATTTCAACTAACTCTCCCTCTGTTGTTTTTGCGGAGTTTTAAAATCATTGCAGCATGTCTCATGTTTTCTCCTTCTTTATTTTTCTAACATTGATCTATACATTATTTATTTCTCTTACCTTGATTCCAACCAATTTTAAGTCCACACTCAGTAATTTCTTCTCAGTGTGAAGTCCTGTGTGGAAAGGGGGCTCTTGCCAGATGGTGTTTTCAGTTCGTGGCAGCTAGAATTCTCTGTTCTCCTCAGTCTTCAGTGCAGGGATCCTAGAATTCACCTTCTACTGAATTGGACAAAACACTTCTCATTTCAGAAGCTGTCTTCAAATTGGCCTGCAATTCTTTTAGTTATCTTGAGGACGTCCTGTTTTACAACAAATGCCCCCTTGCTTTTTTCTGCTTTCTCCCTACAGATATCAATTATTTAATTAATTTTTCCGTAGTCAGTGGTTTCTCCCTACTTTGCTGTATTTAAAGGTTATACTTTATTATCCAGTTATGTTGTAAATGTTGTTCTTAAATTTTTTTTAATTTTGTTGTATAATTTTGATTGTTTAGTAATTATGTGAGTATTTCGAAAGATATAAAAATTTTAGTTGCCATCTCTACTGCCTTCTCCACCAAATAGTTTTATACCTCATTCTTTAATTTTATCTAATATTAATTCTAATGGTTTGTTTCTTTATCTATTTCCTTAAATTTCCTTGATTTGTCAAGCTGCTAGTCTTTCTATATTTGCCTGTTTTATCATATTACCCACTAATTTTACCTTCTCTTTTCCTGTATGTCTAAATACACAATCTGTTTCTCTACCAATTCTTCTTCCAGTGCACCAATGATCAAAGTACCAATTCAACTATTGATCCCTCTAGATTATCAACTATTTATTATCCAACCAATTGTTTTCTTTTCTCATTACTTATTTATATCTCTAAAATGGATGTATCCATACGATGTGTGCCTCACTCTATCAAGATAAACCAATGTCTTATACAAATATGTGTGTATATGTATATATAATTTGTGTGTGTGTGTGTGTGTATATAATTATTTTCTTCTATCTTTTCATCATCTCTGTTCAGATTAAACTAGAAACACGCATACACTACCTTAATATTTTCTGAAATGCCTTGATTTTTGTTTTCAGACGTATTTTAATACATTTAAAATATTTATTAGAATTTTCTTTGGTACATGAATCCATGTTTCAAGAGTTCTAATTTAGCACTTTTATATATTTTAGATACTATGTTAGTTTTAATTTAGAGAAAAGTTTTAATATTCTGTTTTGATTTTTTTAATCTATAAACTTATTTTTCTCTGAATGTGTGACTATTGCATTGGTTACAACCTTGTTCTTTCAGTAAGCTATATGTTATTTCATTACTTTTCATGTTGTATAAAAGAAGTCTGATGTCAGTGTAATTTTTTTTTCTTTGAAGAAAACAAGTTCCTTTGATCTGGAAGATTGGAATTGGTTTTAAACAGAATGAGACAAAGTATGTGCTTTTTCATATAATTCTGTCTAGATTTAGATACATTCTTTAAATTTACAAATGTAGCTATTTCTTCAGCTCATGAACATTTTCCTCTATTAAAATAATTCTTATATAATTTTATTATTATATAATTCTCTCCTATATGTGTTTCTTTTTCTCTTACTGGAACTTCAACTACTTGCAATCATCTGCATCTCCCAGAAATTATTTCATTCATTTTATGTTTTTTCTCTGTGGTATGAAATATGAATTTTATGTGATCCTCAAGGCCACTAGTACAGGTGCAAAAAAGATTATCTTTTGCTTGATTTTTCTTATTGAATTCTGAGTTAATAAATGATGTTTGCTTGTTTTTAGTTTCATCATATCTTTTTTTATGATTCTCCTTTTTCTTTTCTTGCCTATTGAATACATTGTTTCTGTGATAGTTAATTTTATGTGTTACCTTGGCTGGGCTACAGTACCGATATGTGGCCAAATATTAATCTGAATATTTCTGTGAGCGTGTTTCTAGATGAGATTAACATTTGAATTATAGACTGAGTAAAGCAGATTGTCTTGCAGTATGTTTGTGGACCTCATCCACTCAAATAAAACAAACTAACAAAAAGCTGGTTCAGCCCACACCACACATTTGGATTCACCAGACTTCATAATTGTGTGAACCAGTTCCCTACTTCTCTATATATATGTGTGTACATATCCTGTTTGTTCTGTTTCTCTAGAGAGTGCTTACTAATACAGTTCTCTTGAGCAGCTATGTTTTGCTGATTGTTACTTGATCCAGTCCTTATCTCTCTTGCTTCTATTGGATAACCATAAATGCATTGCCAGTTTTCTTTCATGACTCACTGGAGCTCACAACTATTCGCTGTCCAACTATAAGAGGTGGCGATTTCAAAAGTGGTGAAGGGAGTGCGTAAGCCCTCTCTGGCTAGAAAAGCTGAAATGGGCAGGCTGATAAACTATACTGAGGCATGGGAATAAACTCTCATTAATTCCCTTCTTCTTTTCCTCTCTCTATTTTGGAGGATCCAACCCAATTCAGCAGAACCTTCTCAATCTTGCAAAGGCAATGGTGTTTGGTTAGATCAGAGGGTACGAATATGGACTTTTGCACAGGGGTTGGCATATTTCGATGGCACAAACTCTTTCCACAATTTTATTTTTGAATTTTGAATCCCAAGTTTGTCTTTGGTGTCATCCAAGTTTTACAAATCCTAACATTTTTTAGAATCAGGATAAATATACAGTTTAGATTTCATAAAGGAGGAGGAGGCAGTTGTGTCTAAAAGCTAGCTGCAAAATTTTTCTTACATTATTTGAAATCTTTGCTATTTCCCCCAAATCTCATGTTATAATATAAATATATACTAAAATAAATAATTTCACAATGCACTAAAAATCTAAAAATATTTTATTAATATAAAATATGTACTAAAATTGATTTCAGGAGTCTAGACAGTTTTTTCAATTTTATTCAGAAGAAGCACAATTGTACACAATTTTTTAAAAGTCCATTTGGAAGAAAGATAGTGATATTTATTCTTCTCCCATATATTTATGTTTCAACTGACAACTGATTTTACTACACTTTGCAAAGATGAGCAATTTATTCATTTAAAACAGAAAAAGAAAAATGAATAAGTTGTGTGACCCATGGCCTGATTGAATAAAAAGGCATTTACTCAACTAAGATGTGCTCATTCACTCCCCAAACCATTCCTCTTTCTCTAATTATCATTCATCTCTCATTCAGTTATTAAGCAAACATATTGAAGTACCATTGTTAACTAGATACTGCAATAATATACCATGTAAGGTAAGAAGCAGGCAAGTTAACTAAGAATTTAATAAAATGTCATAAATTCTCTCAGAATCACAGGCCTACATTTCTAAAGAGATCAAAATGTTTCCCCTCAACTATTTTAACTTATTTCTTTGTATTTTGTATTATGCTTTTGTGTTTTCCTTTATAATTGCCTTAAGTCCTTGTTTTTAAAATGCCATTAAAGATAGCAACATTTTATTTTATTCAGAAAATAGGAATTGAATACATTTTAAAGAGAATCTGGAAGAGGCACTGAAATGTACAACCAACTCTAGTTTGACTTTCTGGAGGTATCTGAAAAAAATAGTATTAGAGTGTTCAAAGTATTTTTAGCATACTAAGTCATGTATCCTATATTAATCTTGAAATATACAATTCAGGTAAAGATGAAATGCTGAACTATAGTCCAGAGAGTATTATCTGCAGGAGCTGTGTTTGCTAAATTTCCGAAGCAAGTGGAGTAGAAAGAATCAGAACTATATGGGAATTGACCTGGAAATGCATTACATCCAGGAGGTGGGGATGGGAACAAGAGAGAAAGACATAATACCTCACTTGAGAGAAGTTTTCCAATTATGCAAAATGTTTCGGTGGAAAACTTATTCCTTCAGGAAGTAACATTAGTTTCTGAAATTGAATTCCTGACACAGCCAAATAAGTTTTTATCAAAATTTCTATAACTGAAAGAGAACAGAGATCCTAAGAAACTATATACCAAACTGTTAATCTATACTTTGGTATTTATATTTAAGTGTTTTTTTTTTTAACTTGGGTTATCAGAGGTAGAAATTACAAAGAGGTAGGGGTGCAAAGTATGTTTTCCACCAGGATGGCAAAAGACTTGAGGAAAAACTGGCCTCTCTTGCTCCTGTAATTCCGAACCAATCCATTTTCAGGATCTGAATATGTTACTAATAATGTAATGAAAATAGATAAGGTTGCCAGAAGCTAAATGTGATTTAAAAGTAGATATATTAATAAGAAAACTAAATGCATAGGAGAGCTTCCTATTATAATAATAATCAAGATGTATGATGAGTTGAGGCAGATAATTTAGAAAACTACAAAATAATTTTTAAAAGATACAGATAATTCCAAGCTTTAAAAAATGTTTATTAAAGCTTCTTGAAGCTATAAAAGATTTTTCATAATAAACAAGAATTACCACATAATCATAAACATCCAAAACATTTCTGTAGCATTTTTGAAGGGTAATATAGAGTTGAATTTTCTGTGACTTTTTAATTCCATCCTCATCTGATTCTCTCACATCATGCTTTTCTAATTCCAGGGTTTATAATATTCTCTGCTGGTAAAAGGCTATAAAAATTCAACACTGACAGAGCAGACTCTCAATAGATTAAAATGTTCCCTCTGTCTCATGCCTTGAGTCTTTTGAGAAAGGTTAATAGTTTATTTTCTTTTCTCCACAATGGTAAAGAAGTTGTGATTACTTTTTCTCATTCTTTCAGCATATTTAATATGAAATAGAAAACTAATTTCTGGATTAGTCTTGATTTAGTCACATTCTCAGTGGTATATGACACAATGTCACTATCACAGACATTAAAAAACCCAAATGTCTCTTGCTTTGTGACTGATTGTGTGAATACAGAAATAACAAATTGAAAAACAGCAAGACAGAATGCACGTTGAGCGTGGTGTATGGAGTGGAACCTATGACATTCTCATTCTTTTCTTGTATTCAATTAAACCCCCTGGCAGCTTAGTGAAGAAGGAAAATGTGTTTAACCCAAAGATACATATATTCCAAGAACAAGGACATTGTCCAAGGAAACAATTCATCTCCGTCTAACTGGAGGTTTGTTCAATTTTTCAGTAGAAAGAAATAATGATTTCTTCTAAAGGACAAAGATTGACAACAATTGAACGGCAGATTAAGTACTTCCATCTGTTAAAAACACTGTTTTTCAATTTCACTATGGACCATGAAAAAAGGAAAGCATAAATATTATTTAAAGGTTTGTAATCTGTTCAATAATTTTGATAATCTTAGTTCTAAATTATGTGTTAATACATTGTGAAAATAATTTTTAGCACTTAGAATCATAAATTTATCTTGAGAGTCTTTTCCTAAAAATGGTTATATAAAGTATACTTTTTGTTTTTATATTTTTAATAAACACTACAATTTCTCTCCTTATTGAAACCTGAGTTTGAACTCTTTATTATAAATGGGAGCATATATCCAATATCCTTGAGGAAGCAGGTTATAAATGACTACCTTATCCTTAAACTATATTCAGGACTTTTTTTGAATAAAAATTTTTAAAAGTCTGATGATCATGACATTTTAGTGTTTTTAACCAATCCTTTGTTCCAGATCAGAAAATACCATTTAAAGTGTGGAGATATAGTAAATGCATCGCACAACTCATTTCAGGTTTGTTATTACTATTGTTACTGTTGTTTTAGGATCCCACTGGCTTTTAAAGTACTCCTAGTTAAAAAATGAAAGTCTGAGGGACATTTTTTAATTTGCAGCTTGAGATGTTCTCCACTCGATGGGAAAAGTTTGGAGGCCATGTCTGCACTCAGTATAGTGACTACACACAAATAGTACAGCAAAGCACAGGTTTTCATTGCCTCACTCCCCGAGCAGGGGTCTTTCATTTTATTTTCATGCATCATTTACAAGTTGCTGCAGTGATTCCACAAAGTCAGCATATCTCACCAAGTTAACATAAAGTGAATTCGAAGGGAAGAAATACATTCTGTGATATCTAGGCGAGTTTGTTTCTGTCCATCGATTGCATTTAAAACACAAGTCAATCAGAAAGAAGGATTAATACTGTGGGTAGGGGTTAGCAAGTGTGCAGATTTGCACAGTGAGGAAATGTTCACTGAGCTCATTTCAAAGGAACAACATGACAAAATCAAGCTTTATATTCCAAACATGGAACATCAAGATGCAGACATTACATTATTTACATAAATGTGTGCAAGGAAAAGCATACTCGTAAAACAATTATATATTTAATAATATAATTGTAATTTCAGGTTATTTTAAGAAAACATAATTTGAAAATATAAAAGGAATTGTTAAATCAATTGACTAACTCAACAGAATTCAAAGTTTCTAGTTTTAGAAACATGTAATCTATGAATTCAGATTTGTACTGAGCAAATAAAAGGGTGACATTGTCATTCTCTGAGAAAAAAAGTCAAAGAGAGTTGCAGATGCTATTTTTTAAATAGAGGTAACCTGAATGAAGGAACATCCAGGGATATTCCTGCAGGACATGAAAAGATCTCAGATTCATGTTTAGCATTTGTCAAGGTATTGATGGCATCTAAGCTATAGGATTAGATGAAAGGGCTATAGATAGAAAAAACAGTTTTAGGGCTAAGTTCTGGTGTATTTCATGTATAGAAGCTGAACAAAAGTGGATAATCCTGTAATGCGAACTGTGGCAAAATATCTAGTTAACTAAGACAGAATAAAGCAAAAGTGGGGCTCCAGAGTCCAAAGGAAGAAATTCTCTTAAGAAACACAGTGATCTGAAATGTTGTTTTTGAGTAGTTAGGTGAGAACTGAGGATTGGATTTAGCAATGAGAAAGTCAATACACACACACAAAAAAAGCAAATTCAATGAAGTCACAGAAGCAATGTCTTAAGGGCACAGGTATAAGAGAAAATAGATAGAGACAGTCAATATAGGTAGGATTTACTGCAAAAGGGAGCAGAAATATCCGATTCTAACTTGAGGGAGTTACATGAGTTCAAGGGAGATTGTGTTAAAAATTCATAATAAGAAAGTAGGTTTAATCTAATAGAAAGAGAAATAATAATATGTATTAAAGAAGATACAAAAAGCCTTTAAAGAAGAAAACGGACAAAAAAATACAGAAGAAAGGCCCGTCCTAAAATGTAAAGTTCTAACAAATAATATAAAATCAAATAGATAAAAACACTTGCCACTGGAAAATCCGAAAGAAGAAACTGAAAAATCTATGGAATCTAAGGCAGTAATCTTAGGGATACATCACTCAGGGAAAGAAGAAATCTTGGAAAGAAGCACTAAGGAAACTGTGTAAACACAAAGAAAATCATAAAATCAGGAAACACTTTAAATCTCTTTTTACCTTCAAGAAAAACTATTGAATAAATCATACCTTACTATAAGAACTGAAACTATGCTCCAAGCCAAGAAACTGTAATCACATAACCAAAATCTTAACCACATCTGTATACAGTTGTTATGGAAGGTTCTTAGATTATAAAAATGTATAATGTAGAAAATGTCAGATGACATCCATATTGGTCAATTTGTGCTGTCAAAACAAAATATCTAGGGTATTTATAAAGAATAGAAATTTATTTCTCATAGTTATGGAGACTGGAGGTCCATGATGAAGGCACCTTAGGTTCAGTATCTTGGTGAGAGTTGGTCTCTGCTTCCAAGATGGCACCTTGTTGTGCATTCTCTGAAGGGAGGAAGTGTGTTCTCATACAGTAGAATGGATAGAAGTGGTTAAAACAGAGGCAGAGAGTTGAATTCTTTCTGTCAAATCCTTCTATAAAGACACTCAAATGAAGGCTTGAATAAAACAAACAAACAAAAAGCCTAACTTCACCAGGGAATTCTACCAGTCTGAAGGCCTTTGAACTTGAACTACAACAAGTTCAATCACCTCCTAATTACCTCTTAAAGTCCACACCTTTTAATACTGTTTCATTGAGGATTCAAGTTTCAACACGAATTTCAGAGGGGACAAAAACATTGAAAACATAGCAACAGATACAGAAATATACGTATTCAGACCACTGGAAAACAGTTTGGCTTGGCCATATCTTACAAATTTAATCATGAACTTAACCAATGACTCATCCCTAGGTAATTACCCAAGACAAACATAAGCATATATCCACACAAAGACCTGTATACATATTTTAATAAAATCTTTATTCAGAATCACCAAGTGTAAACAACGCAAATTTTCATGGTGAATGGGTAAATGGATATATGAGTGGCAGTATACTTACCCACTGGAACACCACTCAGCGAATAAAATGGAAGCAATCATCGATATATACAACTTGATAAACTTGATAAAAAATTGCTAAATAAAAAAATCTTGCACAAAAAAAGGGCTACATGTTCAATGATTTCATTTATGTACAACATTTGGAAAGGCAAAATTATAGAAATAAAAAATAGGTTAGTGGTTGCCAGGGGATGGGGATGGGAGTAGGTGATTAACTGCAAATAAGCATGAAAGAAATTTATAGAGTGAAGAAAATATTCAATTGCTTTAACATATTGCTGATTTCTTGACTTGTTTGTCAAATCTCATAGAACTGTAAACCTTAAAAAGGTGAATTTATTTTATGTGAAATGTACCTCAATAAATCCAATGTAAGATATGTATTATATATGTATGTGTATGTGTGTGTGTGTGTGTGTGTGTCTGTGTGTGTATAATTTAAATATATAAAGATTAGATCAGTGTTTCCCAAATGTGCATGGACATCGCTGGCAGATTTTATATAAAATGCAAATTGTGAAACAGTGGATCTGTGATATGTCCTGGAATTTGACATTTCTAGTACTTTCCAGGGAATGCCCATAATGCTCACTTATGGATCACTCTTCCTGTAGCAAGCGATTAGGCTATGGTATAAATCAAATTGGACCACATTCATGGAGTTAAAAAATTAAAAATTATTGGAATAAATTGTAGGCTATAATTTGGAACAGATATTGAGATGTTGGAGAGTTGGAGGGGCCCGTGTAGCTCAAAGTTTTTAACAAAATAGAGTCTGTGAGGAAGGAAGTCTTGATTTTAGCCAGTTAAAAGCTGATGGAATTTGTCAGTTGATTTTGATTGACATAATTCCTTTTGGTGATCAACAGGATCTGAATTTTCAAGATTTCATTTATAAAATTCTTGTGAAATTTTGTGCCCAACTCCACTCTCATTACAAGATACAATGGGCAACATTTACTTTTTTATACTTGAACTTTTGGAGGTGATGTGATATTTTTAGTAGAATTGTATTTGGGATCGGCATAGCACGTCTCTGAGCAGGCCAGTGATTGCTGTTTAGCTTTTTCTTTGTATTAGTACCCTAAGGAAAATTTTCATATCAGTGCTTCCTTCTAAATAAGTAAGGAAGATGTTTCATATTATCAACTTACAGTAGAAAACTTTCACAGTGTCAAGTCATATTCCATTTCTTATTTTCCTTGATGTAATTGGTTGCAAATTGAGACCTTAGCAAATTTACATAGTAGACACCAGAATATGAACGACTTGGCATGATTTATGCCATAATGCTAATTTTATCTAATTTATTAAATGTTAACAATGATACATTCAAAGTGTTTGTACAGTATTAGGAAGGTATTTTCTTCCTGGCGGATAATTATAAATGCGTCATGTTCTAGGTATTTTATTTTCTAGGTTCAATACTTTATGAATAAGATGTGTTTTTAAATGCTTACCTTGACCTTATCCTGGTTAATGGTAAAGATGAAAGTGGAATGCCACCAAAAGAGCTTTTCTCTCTTGATAGCATGAACACTTATCACATACTCCAAGCCACCTTCTTTATTTCTGTTTATTCTGCAATTTTATCACAGAATCTGTTAACTCTTTTCTAGTATCCAATGTTTTTCCAAATTATCTTTCCAAGATATAATATATAAAACTAGAAACTAAAATCCAGTATCAAATATGGAAGGAATGAATGTCAACACTTATTACAGCATGAGGAAATATGCCTGATTTGGTAATTCAGACAGAGTTCTTTTTTTTTTTTTTTTTTTTTTTTATACAGGGTATTACTCTGTTGCCCAGGCTAGAGTACAGTGGTGTGAACTCGGCTCACTGCAAACTCTCCCTCCAGGGTTCAACTAATTTTCCTATCTCAGCCTCCCAAGTAGCTGGGATTACAGGTGTGTGCCATGACGCCTGGCTAACTTTTGTATTTTTTAGTAGAGACCGGGTTTCACTACGTTGACCAGGCTGGTCTCAAACTCCTGACCTCAAGTGATCTGCCCACCTTGGCTTCCCAAAGTGCTGAGATTACAGGCATGAGCCACCATACCCGGCCTTAGGACAGAAGTTTTTAAATGACTTTTTAACACCAAAATGATTTGTATCAAATTTATCAAATGATTTATGTTAAATGCAAAAAATACTACCATTCTCAAATATTTCCCTTATAACTATTATATGCTCAATTGATTCAAATATTGAAATATCCTAATGGATATTTTATGGACTATTTTATTAGAGAAAAATTGGATTGGCACTTAATTCTTGTTCAACAGTAAATGAGCAACTATACTGCCTACATAGAAGAAGTACAGTATATTGACTTCGCTTTCTGTCCGCAGAATATTTCCTAACTGAACCTTTCTTGTTTATGATTTTATTTGTTTTATTTATTTGAGTCACTAGCAACCCTATAAGAATTTAAAAATCCATCCTAAATATAGTCTTTGATCTCAGATAACTTTGTAACATACAATGTCTGTTTGAGATGCACAACTGGAATAGAGAGTTTTATGATATGTATCTACTTCCAGAGCTGAGCCAGTCGAGATTAATTAGATCAGAGTTCTTGCTACTCTGTAGGGTGCCACGACACTCTGGGCTTAGCTCTTGTCAAATCTCATCAGTGAAACAAGGCGTTTGTCAATACTTAGATTAGATGACTTTAAAGAAATTCAACAAGAATGATTGCTGGCAGCACAGTAGATGGTACTACTTCCTTTGAGACATTTTTAATGAATACCATTGGTGGGAGATCACTACTTCTAAAATATGGAGCATTAAAGCCACCAGGTAGAATCATAAAGCTACCTAATTTTCTCAGTTCTTTTGCCAATCAAGTGAATGTCAGAGTTGCATTTTTTAACGACTTACAAAAAATACAAGAAAGCTTTTCCACAATACCCCTCCCTCCAAAAGCAAAGCAAAAAGAAAACATCAAACACACACACACACACACACACACACTCAAAAACAAAAAAAAAAAACAGAGCAGCTTCTGTCAGTCCCTGATTAGTAGAACATTGAAGAAAATTAGAGAATTCAACTGCAGTTACAGGTCCCCTAGCCTCCTCTCCCTATTCACTCTTCATCTCATTAATGTAGTTCATTAATACTTAATCTCATGTCATACTAGAGCCCAAAGTATTAAAGTAACCTCTTACTATGAGTCTTGGATGCACAGATTACTGTGTTGGAAAAAATGTTTAAACTACTCATGGAAATCATGGATTTCTATCACCATTTATATCACCACGTCTCCTCTACGTTTAATGCCAGAAGTCCCAGAAACAGCACATTTCTTCACTGTGCAGCTTTGTCTGTGAGAAGGTAATTAGATTCTGTCAAAGTGTGTCTACATGTGTACCCCTATAAATCCTAACCTACAGGGAATGGGCCTGCCTCATAGGGCCACACAAAAGTCTAGTTCTCTTTATGCAGCAGCTTTTCACATTTCATTTTCTTCCAAAAGTTGTCCTTTTCACAAATGAAACATTTAAATATTTTCTTACAGGACAAACTTGAGTTGCTCCATCATTCTAGCGTTGGTATTTAAGATGTATTCCATTTTTCTATCTTCATGTTAAAATATGCTCTGCAATAACAATTTTTTAACAATTATTCGGTATGCCAGGATTTCCAAGAAAATGTTTACAAGTTCTGTTTTAAATCTACTCAATTATCTGCTAGTTGATGGTTCATCTCCTAAGATAGATTTCTCCCTAGAAAAATTTAAAAAAAAACACTGAGAGGATTTCATTTTCCAGAATAAGACATTGCATTCTTTAATGTATATAATTTTGCTGTGATTCATCTTCTAATAAATTCATTTATTTATTCATTAAATGTGTGCAAGGCTATATGCTAGGTTTATAAGTTATATAAAAGAGAATCAGTCATCAATCCTGGTGGCAAGGGATTATAGTCATTGAGAAACATAAGATACATTATGTAAGTTGTAACATGCAATTAATTCCTCAATGTTGAGTATAATGGTAATTCAGAGGTGTGAAGACTATTTTTAAGTGAGGCTCAACTTTATTTTCTTCTTTGAAGATTTTTTAAAAATAGTTCTTTTAGACATAGAGTCTCACTACATTTCCCAGGCTGTACTGGAACTCCTGGGCTCCAGCAGTCTTCCTGCCTCCACCTCCCAAGTAGTTGGGACTACAGGCACACACCATTGTAGTGAATTGTCTTGGCATATGTTTTAGTCATTATGACATCCCAAATATGGAGCATTTTAATACATTAAATATTATATTACATTCTGTATAATATTTTGGTCTATAGTTGTTAGGATGTTTGGATTGAGCCCGACACACCTTTGAAGCCTATGATCTATAATCCAAGCAAATTCAAGTTGTATCAGGCAGATATCATGTGTTTTCTAGGCACTTAAATAGGCAGATTCATATTTCTTCTTTTCAAAAAGCTTGCAAAGTAGATATTAGACCCAACATTACAAAGAAAGTTATCCCATTCTGGATATGTTCAATCACTGGCTCTGTCGTATAGCTAATAAATCAAAGATCCTGTTCTGATATGACTATAGACAGACAAGGGTTAAATATTTTATACTCTTCAAATAACATTTTCATTTTCATACTTACCAAAATCGCTTGACTTGACAGAAGAATTAAGGAATTGTAGATGTGACCAGAGAAGGAACTGTTCACAGGTGCTTCTGAGTCACAATGATTATAGTGATCAGTGTCCATATTTAGAAACCAAGAAGCTTAGGAAAGGTATGTGTTATGGTTATTACTCTTTTTCTAGAGTTTCTAAAGAGGATATGATTCTGTGGTCTTTTCTTAAAGACATACATCTGAAACTCACATATCTACCAAAGTAAATTTGGAGGGCTTGACTCAGATTTTATTCTATAGCTGCTGCAATAGGAAATTACTGTAAGGCATTTTAATGCACAGATTTTTTAAAGTTCAAATGATAGTTGTGAGAAGAGCAGTATGAAATTAGTATAGCTCCGGTTCTTTCTTTAATGTATTAGGATAATGAAGTTAGTGTCTATGTTTCAGGAAAACGGATGATGACATCCACTATTGATCTCTGGACAGGTTGAGAACAATATTATAATAATCGATACCAGTCAGCTTGACCTTTTACTGATTTGGCCTTTACCTGGAGTGGGAGGGAAAAAAGAGAATAAAATAAAGGTTTCTATATGAATCAAGGATAACATAAGAATTGTCACATCCCTGGACTTTATTATTATTTATCATTAAAGCACAGTGATCCATCAAGCCATTTATCTCATTAAAGACCTATAAAGTCAAGAAGACAGGCCATGGTGCAGCTTCATAAGATCTGCTCAGCAATCAACTTTTAATGTTTTTCAAGGTCTGTATGAGAAAATGGGCCGGAGAAGTAATAACGGGGCTGTAAGTATATGTCACAGCTCAAATATCACCTCCATAAAGGTTTCTGGGATCTTCCCACTTAAAATCAATTTCTTCTTCCTACATACTGTACCTCTATTATAGGTCATGGTTTATAACTGTAGAATGTTATGGTTCTGGGAAGACCCTTAAGAATTAAGTGATGACTCACACCACAAAGCTTGTTAGAGGAACAGAGAACCTTTTAGAGACTCTGTCTTCTTCACTAGATTATAGTTCCTGGACATTAAACCAGGTCCTCCCAACTATCTTTTTAACCTACACTTCACATCTCAGAATACTAGTGAATAAGATTGTCCAGGCAATAAAAGCTGATCAGGCAAAGAAAACGGAAAATAATGACATAGTACTGCAATAAACATGGGGGTGCAAGTATCCCTTTAATATGCTGATTTCTTTCCTTTGGATAAATACCAAGTAGCGGGATTGCTGTGCCAAATCCTGCTTTCCATAGCGGCTGTACTAATTTACATTGCCTCCAACACTGTTTTAGAGCTCTTTCCTCTCGTCTGCATCCTTGCCAGTATGTTTTTTTTTTTTTGTCTTTTTAATAATAGCCATCTAACAGTTATGAAGGAATATCTCATTGTAGTTTTAATTTGCATTTTCCTGATAATTCTTGATGTTAAACATCTTTCATATACCTTGGCCATTTGTACATCTTCTTTTGAGGAAGGTTTATTCATGTCCTTTGCTCACTTTTTAGTAAGATTTTTATTTTAACTGTTGAGTCATTTTCCTTCCTTACATATTCGGAATATTAGTCTCTTGTCAGATTAATAGCTTGCAAATATTTCATCCAATTCAATAGTTTGTCTCTTCACTCTGTTGATTGTTTTTTCTGCTGTGCAGAAACTTCTTTTAGTTTGACACATTCTCATTTGTCTACTTTTGGTTTTGTTGCCTGTGCATTTTAGGTCTCATCCATAGACTCTTTGCCTAGACCAATGTCCTGAAGTATTTCCCCTAAGAGTCCGTCAATGATTGAATATATAAAGGAAATGGGTTAAATATTATACATAATAGAATAATATAGAACACTAACTGGTTGGCCATAAAAAAAGATGGAAATCATGTTATTTGTAGCAACATGGACAAAACTGGAGATTATTTTGTTAAGTGAAATAAGCCAACACAGCAAAACAAACATCACATGTTCTCACTCATATGTGAGAGCTAAGAGAGTTGATCTCACAGAGACAGAGAGTAAAATGATAGATATCAGAGGCTGGGAAATGTATGCAGGTAGCGGCAGGATAAAGGGACTTTGGTTAATGGGTACCTACAGTTAGATAGAAGGAATAAGTTCTAATGTTCAATAGCAGAATAGAGTGACTATAGGTAACAACAATGTATTATATATTTCAAAATTTCAAGATGAGAGAACTTGAATTGTTCTCAATATGTAGAAATGAAAACACTCGAGATGATGGAAACCCTAGATAGTGTGACTTGATTGTTATACAGTCTATGCATACAATAAAACATCACATGTACCCCATAAATATGTTTAAATGTTTCTATCAATAAAAAAGAGAGAATGACACACTTGTGGGCAGCATTTCATGGATCTGAAATGGAGGCAGGGTCTACTGACACAAAGGTAGGACGAGAATTTAAAATAGATGCCAGACAACCAGAGAAGGGAATGTTTGTTTTGCATAAAAGCAGCAGTAAATATTCAGTGCAAAGTCAGGATTTTTAAAGATGTTTAAACTAGCTCTATTTCCATATTCATGAGGAGTGCATGAAGAGTAGAAATGGTTGCCTAGTATGTTGATTTCTAAACTGCACATCTGCATGATTACTGCCATTTTTAAAATCTCAAAAATGTCATATATATGTTTAGAGCAGATATACAGTATGAACAAAGCAGTGTTGCCCAGTATTGAAGAGTACAGGGACTAGTGCTGGAATGCCTGGTTTCAAATCCTGGCTCCACCAATTACTCACTATGTGATTTCTGGCTGTCACTTCCATCTCTAAGCCACATTTGTAAAATGGGGAAAATAATAGTATCAACTAGAGAAGTAAATCTGAGAGCCAACGTTTCTATGGGAAAATTCTTATGCTGTGTACTGGTCAAGATTTAGATATAGCACCAAAAGTAAGATCCATAAAAGAATTAAAAGAAGACAAGTTGGACTTCATTAAGATTTAGAATTTTTGCACTTCAAAAGACACTATTTAGAAAATGAAAACAAGTGACAGACAGGGAGAAAACATTTACAAAGCCATGAAAAGAAAAGACACTATCAGATCTTGTTGTCTCCTTTCTATTTCTTATACTTTTCCTGCCCCGTTGACTTATTGCGCTGGTTAGAACATACAGGTTAATGATCAATAGAAACGGTGGTATAGGCACCTCAGTGCTGTTTGTACTGTTAAAAGTATTCTTAATAGGTTGTAATAGGTACCTCTTAGTGCTTCTATTGATCTTGGTATGTATCTTTCATAAGATTGAAAAAGTGCCCTTCTACTTCTAGTTTGGTGAGAGGTTTTATCACAAATAGATGTTGAATATGGTCAATTTATTTCCTGCCTATATTAAGATGATGTTCTCTCTTATCTATAAATGCCGTAAATTAAATTGATAGATTGTCAAAGTTATGCTTTTTATTTCTGAGATAAACCTAATTTTTTTAAAGATGAATTGTCTTTTTATGTGTTGGTAGAATTAGTTTGTTTACCATTTTATTCAGTATTTTCAGAACTAAGTTTTCAAGTGAGTTTGTCCCGTAATTTTCTATTATTGCATTCTTCTTGACATGTGAATTTCAGTTATTTTCAGTTATAATAATGTGTAGTTTCATAATTTGATGGATATTTTTATTATACATATATAATATACACATTTTGAATATATATATATGTGTATGTACATATAACTATATATACAAACTTTATATATAAAATGTTATCATTATATAATAACCTAGAATGTGTTATTAAAGTTTATATATATATAAACTTTATATATACATACACACACATATATAAAGTTTTATCTTACTGCCATGACAAATGATCACAAACTTAGCATCTTATAACAGCACAAATGCATTATTTTTAAGTTGCGTGGGCTGGAAATCCCATGTGTCTCACAAGGCTAACATCAAGGTGTCAGCAGGGCTGAGGTTCTCTCTGGAGACTCTAAGGGAGAATCCATTTCCTAGAACACTCAGATTGTTTGCAAAATTTAGTTCTTTGCAGTTTTAGGACTAAGGTTCCATTTCCTTGTGAGCTGTCAGCTGAGGGATGTTTCCAGCCTCTAGCAGCTTTCAATATGTTTCGGTTCATGCCTCCTTCCTTCATCTTCTAATCCAGCAGTGGTGGGTCAGCGTCCCCCTTATAATTTGAATCTCTCCCACCTCTTGTTCCACCAGCAAGTCTCTCTGATATACTCTTCTGCCCTCCTCTTCCACTTTTAAGGAGCCAAATGATTATACTGAGTCCACTCTGGATAACCTAAAGTAATCTCCCTATTTCTATTTGATCTGCAAAGTTCGTTTTTAGCATGTATGATAACATATTCACAGGTTCCAGGGATAAGCATGTAGAGATATTTAGCAGCCACATGCTCCCTACTATCACAATATACTTTTAGAATATAACCTATATGTGTTAAATATATCACACATATTTATACATTTACTTTATTATATATTAATATGTTTTTATTAAACTAGTGTTTTATTTATCCTATTTATTTTACATTTGTGTTTGTAACATTTTCACACTCCCAATACAGTTTACTTGCATCCTATTGCTTTTTCTCTTTGCTCAATCAATCAGGACTATTTATCTTAATCTATTTATCTTGACAAGGAAGATCATTTGTATCTGCGGTTCCATTCTTTTATTGTAGTTGCTCTCATTTCACCCCCTTCACTCATTGAGGCTTAGCTTATTACATTTTACCATTTTCTAATATAGCACTGAAAGACATAATTTTGCTGATAAACACTTTACATGCTGTTAAGTATTTTCACTGATGTCCAGTTCTAGATTTTTTTATTTTTATTATAATTTCTCCCTTAATTTATGAGTTACTGGGAAGTGTTTTCTTAGTTTCAAAATGTGTGTAAATTTCCAAGATACAGAGAGAAAAGAGATGTGATCTACATAATGCTAATCCTTTGAAATCAGTTGAGATTGCTTACTAATCCAAAAAATGAGCAATTTTATAAAAAAGGACCACTTATAATTGATTCAGATTTTCACTATGCAGTTGTGGAGTTTAGGTACATATGTACTTATGATTATGTTTCTTACCATAGTATTTAAATATTCCACACCATTACTGATTTTCATCTGCTTTATCTATTACACTCTCCCACTGTCTTTATTAATGTGTCTATTTCTAAGAGTTCTGTCAAATTTTGCCATATCTTTCTAGAATGTTATTAAATGCACCCTATCATTACAATTATTAATTGTATTCATATATTACAATATTTGTTATAATTATATGTTCCAAGTACACTAAAATTTATCATTATGAGATATCTAGCACTGTTTTCCCTTGCATGCTATTTTGTCCAGTATTAAAGAGCAATACCAGCTTTTTTTAGTTGGGATACTTTGGTAAAAAAATTTTCATATCCCTTTTGTCTCAACATTTGATACAATTATATTTCAGGTGTGTGTCTTGTAAACTATATAAAGATAAACTATTATTAAATAGTTTATAAAAAGCTTTATCTTTTAATTTCATCAAGTTCATTTACATATATTGCAATTAATGATTTATTTGATTTTATTTCAATTGTCTTCTTTTGTGCTTTCAATTTTTTCTACAACCGTTTTGGTTGCCTATTTTTTTTAAATGTCTTTCTACCATTTGAATTTAGAATTTTATTTTTTGTAAAATTTTAATATACCGATTTTCAAACTACACTCTTTATTTCCATTTCTTTGGTGGTTACTCTACAAGTCTAACATCAATCAATGTCATCATCCTTCTCCAACCACCAAGTTGGAACAAATTGTTCCTATTCATCCCCTCTCAGATCATATTTCATATATATTTATAATATATCATTTAATTACTAACTCCATTAGGTTTTTTTCTTATGGTTATTGGTTTTTCTTTTAATTACAATATAGTTTTAATTTGTTCACACTTGGTTTATGATTGATCTTTTTCCTCAGGCTGCTCTAAAAGTGTCACCTGTCCTACATTTCAGGGTGATATGTTTTGATGTGTATTGCATTTTATTCATTCTAATTTGAATTATTTTGGCTCTGTCAATCTGAGCTAGAGAATTTCATCAGTTCTGGAATATTCTCAGACATCATCTTTTCAAATACTTCTCTCCTTCATTTTCTATAACTTCCCTTTGTGTTACTCCACTGAAATGGATGTTAGACTTCTTTGCTTTTTGCACTTGATCTTTCTTTTACATTAGATCATTTGATGTTACTAATTTTTTTCTTCAGTGAATTCTAATTTAAATTAAAATTCATTAAAAAATTCCCACTGTTGAGTTTGTCTTTTCCAGAAGTTTTTTTGTTACTTTAAAATAATCTGATTGATAATTTTTATAGTTCATTTGACACTCATGTTTTCAAGATTGTTTCCTTAAAATACATTAAGCCTAGATATTTAAAACTATGCATTTTACATACCAACATACTTAGTGTTTGTGTGTCTGTTGGTTTGTTTTTTATTCTTATTGCTTCCAAATGTGCTGAGATTTTTTTGTGTTTTTAGTAATTTTTAAATTTCAAATACTCAGTTATCAATATCCATATTTGTAGTAAATTCTTAGAACCTGAAAAAGAAGTGAGTTTATTTATATTATATCTGCAATCAGTATCTTCTGCCAGGTTGTGAATAGCACTACAATTCTGACAAACTTTTAAACTCTTGAAGAATGTCAAGCTACAGAGCTCTTGAGGACTGGCTTGTGCATTTCACGATCAATTTCATCCCACTCTAACATCAGTTAGTTTTTTGTTTTTTTGTTTTGGGACAGGGTCTTGCTTTGTTGTCCAGGCTGGAGTACAATGGTGCCATCATGGCTACTGCAACCTCCAGCTCCTGGGCTCAAGCAATCTTCCAACCTCAGCTTCCAGCATAGCTAGGACTATAGGTGCCAGCCCCCATGCCCAGCTTTTTTTTTTTTTAATGCTTTTTTAGAGACAGAGGTCTCACCACTATTTTAATCAGGCTGGTCTCAAACTCCTGACCTCAAGTGAACCTCCTGCCTCAGCCTCCCAAAGTATTGGGATTACAGGCACGATCCAACAGGCCCAGCCTAAATTCTAAAGTTAGATACAAGGAATTTTCCCTGATGCTCTTAGGATATGTGGACAGGTTTATCTCGGCTTCATTTTGACATTGAGCTAAAAGGGATTAGGAAGACATGGGGCATTCTAGGATCCCAGTTGGAAAAGAAAAGATAACCCTATTCAATTCTCCAACCTGGATAATTGCTAAACTTTGTATACTATCCTCTGAGTTTGAAAAAGCTGGAAAAACTTTGAGATCAAGTGCTCGATTTAGTTAAGTGCCACAAAGACAAAAGATGCTTCACTGCACTGTATACATCTTTGGTTTGTATTTACACTTAGTTTTTAGGCTAAATATTTCTTACTTTCTTGGCAGTCTAATCACACATGTAAGTTTCTTTTAATTTTTAATACAAAATTTATAATCATTTTCAGTGAAGTTTGTTTTTTCTAGACTGCATTATTGCCAGGCACTGCCGTTAGAGTTTAAGCTTCATGGTGACAGAAATGATGCCCATTTTTCCTCACTATGTAGCTCTATTTCTTAATCTAAAGCCTAGGACACAAGAAGTGCTCAATAAGTATTTGTCAAATAATTGAAGGAATTCATCGATGAAAAGGAAATGCTACTTTAATTCAATAATTTGAATCTATGTACTTTAATTTGTATATATGGCACCATGTAAGACACGTCTCCTTTGTTAAGAAAGGTTGGGGCTGAGTGCTGTTACTTATGCCTGTGATGCCAGCAGTTTGAGAGGTGAAGGCAGGAGGATCACTTGAAGTCAAGAGTTCGAGACCAACCTAGGCAACAGTGAGGCCCCTGTCTCTACAAAAAATAAAATTAAAAATTTTAAAAATCCAGACATGGTGATGCACACCTGTCTTCCCAGCTACTTGGGAGACTGAGGTGGGAGAATCACTTTGACCTCAAAAATTGAGGCTGCAGTGAACCATAGTCACACCACTGAATTCTAGCCTGAGCAACCGAGTGAGAATCTGTCTCCAAAATATATATGTAGTTTTTTAACAAAAGAAAGGTTGGTGATAAATATGGTCCCTATCCTTATTGTTTCTGCTTTCCTTCCTGCCATAAGATTGCCCAGCGAGGTCAACCTTAGGCAAATTAGAAAACTGGCAAAAAAAAAAAAAAAAAAAAAAAGCAGCTTTGAAGCATTTTCAAGCTCTCCCGTCTGGATCTCTGCAGGTTATTAAGTTTCTGAGATCTAGACGTACCTTTTTATGTTATATTCATCATGCTCAGCAAACTGTATCTCTGCCAAAAGATTCCTGCAAGGTTGTGAGATGAAAAAAGAAATGCTTTTTCTCCAATTTGCTTCTTTCCTGGGGCTTCTTCATCTCAGTCATGCCTCCTCACCCAGGCACCAGCATTTCCTTTTCATAGCAGCATTAAACCCAGCCAGCACTTTTCCAAGGTTTGCAGAACCAGGCTCATTGCACCCTCTGAGACGCCAGTATTGGGGCTGAGGCTGTTCTCCTAACAGGTCTGGGTCTCAACTCCATGGAGATCCTCTTTGAGGCTCAGAAACATCAACCACCAATCAAGCAGCTCCTCTTCCAGAAATCTGAGTTTCAGGTATGTGGGGCCACTCCTCTAAGCTTCTCAGTTTTATACAACTCACTTTAGTTTCCTTCATTTCCCAGTACCAGAGATGGGAAGTGCTCTTTGCAGGTGCAACCTCTATAAGAGCTTTGTGTTTGCTTTGTGTCCTATTGCATGGCTAACATCCTACATGAAACTAACACTATCTTGTTTACATTATCTCTATTGAAAAATAACTGTTGTAGTTTTTGTCTTTTGCCTGATACAGAATTTTTCTGTCACTTCCTTATTTCTTCCCCTTGTTATAGTCCTCTTAGTTTTAAGGATACTTTTCTATCAAAACATATACAACCTTTCAGACACATTATGGTTCAAATGCCAAATGTAAGGAAAAGAATTAAAAACTGTTTTTATTTTGATGTAATAAAACATCTAAATAAGAAACCACACTCATCAGATGGATAGAGGTAAAGGAGGTCTACACTTAAATGCTTTATGCCATAAGATGCAAAAGTATAAATTAAAATTATGTCTCCTCTGGATCCAATGAGACACACATTTGAGTTCTGACCCACTCTTTCTACCTGTAAGCCTCACTTGTCTTATCTGTAAAATCACGCTAGTGACTACCTCCCAAAGTGGTTGTGGAGATTACTACTAATATAGAAAGATTGTAATAATACTTCTAGCAGCTGCAAAATTACCATGTCAGTTACTGATGGGTTGTTTTTTGTTCAAATTCTCACATTAGTCTTATTATGCAAATCAGGGCTAAAGACACATATTCATTCCTATAGCTTGAATGTGTATATAATATCATGATATCATGGGGAAAAGATGTCAAAATAGCATGGAGATTGTGGCGGTTCATACATGACTTTTCCTAAACAATAGGAGACAGAATCACAGAAGTAGAATAATAATCTTCAGCAGAAAGATTTTTAAAAGCTTTCAGTGGGAGAGGATTATGTCATCTCACTTCTCTGAGAACACCAGATTGCATAGACTCAGCCCTGAGCAATGTAACTGATGAAAGAATGATGAAGACACCATGTGGAACAAAGAAGAGTTGGATGTCCACTATCTCAATGAAGATATTAAAACAGTGCCTTGTTTCTAGAAGATCCAGCATATATGCTAAAAAAAGGATTTAGTTTGGTAAGTACTCCAAGCTGCAACTTCTTCAGGAACTTGGCTTGTGCCAACTGGGAGCCACCATACCTGAATGGCCAACGCCCCTCCCGGGAAACCAGCTTTAGCCAAAGACTGACAGGAGTGCAGAAGGCTGGCTCCATGCCTCTTGGAGTGGCACTAGCTCTGTAGTTCAATTCATGCTTCAGAGCTGCAATGCCCAATGGTGTGGCGGCCAGCCATATGTGGCTATTGAGCATATAAAATGTGGCTCCTCTGAATTGAGGTGCGTTGTGAGTATAAACTATACACTGGATTTCACATTTCCTACAAAAAAATAAATACAAAAAAGTTACTAGTTTTTTTTATGCTGACTGCATATTGAAATGGTTATATCTGGGATATAGGGAGTTGAATAAAATACGGCATTAAAATAATCCATTTTCATTTAAAAAAAAACCCATGAGACATTCACGTTTAAAATATACATGCATGGTGCATCTGTGGCTCCTGCTGTTTTTATCCGACAGCACAGCTCCAAAGTTTCTCATTGGGTTCCGGCTGAATCTGGTCTCACTCAGCAAAGAGCACATCTTGCTTAGCTTTTTCCACCTGGCTTAGCTTCCCTATCTTCTCACAGAAGCGTTTCTCAAATAAATTCCTTTCACAAAGATCACTGTCTTTGGCTCTCTTTCTAGAGAACCTGACCCATGACAGGTGGCGGCAGACGCTGTCCCTGGAGCAAGGTTCTAAGGATGGAAGTGTGGAGCTGGGCCACTCACTACCTGGTTGGCCATGAGGATGCCCCATTGCAGGTAGATGGAATACTCAGAATGTGATGACCTTGCAATTGATAAGATTTCACCTTTGGGGGACTAGGATGGGATACAAATGGAAGAGGATGCACTGGCTCATTCAATGTCTTACCCATTGGAGAGACATGGGGAAATAATAACTACTGTATTATAAAAATGAAACTGGGGGCGTGTTTCTACTTTCCACTGACTTGTGGAAGAAAAATGGGAGGTTGAGATCAGGAACCTGTAACTAACACCAAATATAGTAAAACGATACTTCTAGCACCTTCATGCGTCAGGAAATTACAAGAGTTTTAGGAGTCAGGAAATTACAAGGGTGCCAGGAACCAGAGATGGAAATCAAATACAATTCACCCTCTGTACCTTTGGGTTCTGCATCTGTGAATTCGATCAGCCAGGCACTGAAGATATTTGAGAAAATATAATTGTGTATTTGCTGAATATGTACAGACTTTTTTGGTGCTGTCATTTCCTAAACTATACAATATAACAACTATTTACACAGCATTTACATTGTATATGGTATTATAAGTAATCTAGAAATTATTTAAAGTATATGGGAAGATGTGCATAGGTTGTTTGCAAATATTACATCATTTGACATAGGGACTGGAGCATCTGAGGATTTTGGTATCTGCAGGAGATTTTAGAACCAATTCCTCAGGGATATCAAGGGAT
Organism: Cacajao melanocephalus; assembly: GCA_963573385.1. NCBI lineage: Eukaryota > Metazoa > Chordata > Mammalia > Primates > Pitheciidae > Cacajao > Cacajao melanocephalus. The sequence continues at coordinate 171,426 of CAUYLG010046266.1, forward strand.
GAATATAAATATATATATTTCTTATATCACAATATAACATTCTACAATGTAGAAAAATAAGCATAACAAGTTTTTCCCATTCTTTTTCCATTCCCACATGAGTCACAATTCTCAAAGAAATAGTAATCTTAACAGGCTGCTTTGTTGTGGGAAAAATTGTCTTTCTATTAATTTGCTTTTGTTTATAATTATGATTTTTGGTAAACTGTGTCTTCTTATTTTTATTTGTATTTCTTATTTTATAGTAGTTAAATCTTAAAATATGTCAATTTTATGGCAGATTTAGGATCATATATTTTCTAGAATAGGAGTTCAAAAAGACAACCTATTTTGTTGGCTGTTAGCAAAAAATAAATAAAAACAGAAAAAACAAAGTGAAGCCAATTGATGATGCAAAAATTAAAAAGATCGATAGACAAGTTAAACGATCTACATTATTCAAAAGTATTACCAAAAAGGGGTAAGAGAATGAGAGTTATGTATAGTTAATGGAAATTTTGCTTTAAGTCTTGAAAACTGTTTATTAAGCAAATTGCGCTTTAGGTGGCTTTTGAGTGAGAAATCTTGATATTTGAATTGTAACGTAACAGAAACCTACAAGGTTTTCATTTCATACAGTGCTGCTTATTCCATTAAATTAATTATATTTTTCTCAGTTTTCTTAATGAGTGTTATGAGCCACAGTAACACCAATGCCACAAATATGGGTGGAGTTGACTCTCTTTCAACATAGCCGAATAAATCAATCTCTGCACTGTTTCCTACCATCATTGTAAATATTTGCTTGTATAGGAAGTTAACTAGGGCCAAACTAAATGTCCCTTATAGGTTCACAGTATAATTATGTACACTCTGGGTGGTTAATTTATCTATTTCTCTTTCACCAATAGGATTCTGTTTTCGATGTTAATGTGAGTGTTTGCTTCCAAGAAATGGAGAAGTGAGTTTCTGAGGTCAGGTTCCCACACTAGGTTCTTAGATCTAATAATATCTGTTATTCAGGAAGAACATATTATCATCAGGTTCATATATATATATACACATACAGTCAGAAATATTTGAGCTTAATAAATTATCCTCCCTTTGGTGAGAGATTTCAAATGGTCTGAATTCATCCAGTTACTAAAACTGGACTTCATTTCCTATGCAATGTTTTTGTTTTTATACTCACTCACTCTGTGGTGGAGATTCCAGCTCATCTTAAAATCAATCTATTAATCTACATTATCTCCTGAGTTCCATGGATACTAATACTTTCCTAGATATTAAAGAATAGAGTTTAATGTAAATAAATAAGCCAGTCTATTAAATACACATATGTGTGTGTGTTTATACATATATACACAAGTGTATATATTGTCAATATTATTTATATATTCAAATAGTAATGCATATACACATGACAAATAATTCATGTAGTTTGTGTATTAAAAAGTAACTGCCTTCCATAATTACAAGGAACCTATTTTAAGGTTTTTGAATCCTTTCAGAAAATATAGATACATATTAATTTCTGTACTTAATTTTTACACTCATGTTCTCCCCATACACCATATATAAGTTTTACAAGATAATGCATGCTACATGCAACTTTAAGTAACTTGTTTTTCCACTGAGGAATATATGCTGGAGATCTTCTCGTATTAGCAAATATTATATTATTACATTTCTTTTTTTTTTTTTGACAGTCTCACTTTGTCACCCAGGCTGGAATGCAGTGGCACCATCTCGGCTCACTGCAACCACCACCTCCTGGGTTCAAGCAATTCCTTTCCTCAGCCTCCCAAGTAACTGGGATTACAGGTGCCCACCACCATGCCTGGATAATTTTTGTATTTTTAGTAGAGATGGGGTTTCACCATCTTGGCCATCTTGGCCAGGATGGTCTTGAACTCCTGACCTTGTGATCCACTTGCCTCAGTCTCCCAAAGTGCTGGGATTACAGGCTTGAGCCACTGTGCCTAGAATACATTTCATTTTTCTTTTAGCATTTGTAGAGTGTTGCATCACAAATATACCACAGTTCAATTATGATACGTGTCAATGATAGCTTTATAAACACTTTCCAATATTTTACTGTTATAATAAACATGATATGATACATCTTTCTCTACACATGCAAGTATTTAAGTTGCCTACACACATAAGAGTAGAATTGTAGAGTCGAATAGTGTGTGCATTTTAAATTTTGTTAAGAATGATAAGTATATAACCTACTAGATATGCTAATTGTTGAAACATCTTTGAAAGACTGCCTACACCTAATCAGGATGAAACTCACTGATGTCTAACTGCTTAATCCTTGATAATCTAGTGGTTTTAAAAGTTCTCTACTGCTATTTTAATTTTATTTATTTAATTGTAAAGTGAGATTGAGCATACCTTTGAAATGTTTTTAAGTGAGCTTCTGTATCAAGAGATAGTCTGTTCACATCCTTTGCCTAGTTTGCTACGAAATTTGCTTTCATTATATTGATTGGTAAGGGTTTCTTATAATGAACTTTGCTTGCTATAACTGTTAGAAATTTTTGTCCTAGTTCATTATTTTTAAAAACAATGTGCTATTTTTTCCTATACAAAATTAAATAATGTTTATCTATACAAATATAATTATCATTTCCTCTAGAGTTGATTGGTTTTACTATTGATTAATTTTTTCTACAAGATTGTATATGCAATACATCATTTTTTTTCCTACAGAACTTCAGCAGTTTGATTTTTAATGATCAGAATATTGATTTATCTGGAAGTTATTTTGGGATTATCAGGGCCTACTCATAGATGTACAACCTGTGCAGTCAAACAGAGCCCCACATTTAAAAAGATCTGTGCTTGCTTTAACACTGCTATTTCTTACTTTCCTTCTTGAAATTCTTAATAATTTTTGAATGCGAAGCCCCATGATTCATTTTTCACTTGGCTTTGCAAATTATGTAACCACATCTGCTTATGTCATTAATTTTAAAAATCCACCTTATCCCACTGCTTTGAAATACAGTCATCAGTTTTTAAGATTCCTATGTGCATCTAGTTTTCTTTATGAAACATCTATTCTGTTTCATTAATCTATTTATATATTCACAAACTAATATTAATTTTCAAAAATGCTGTATATTAATATCTCTAGTATCTTGTAGATTATATTTCTGTCTGCTCCTCTCATCTTCCAGAAATTTCTTAATAATTGTTTCATGCTTATTATAGTAGTAGCACTTTATTAATATCACTTATTAATGTCATAGCCTCTTAAAACCAGCCTGATCAATTTCAAAAAAAAAGTCAATTTTAAATAATAGCATTCAATCTAAAAATAATCATGGAACAAATGATTATCATTTTTATTATGTACAATATGTAAGTAATATTATAATATTCTTATTCAGAGACATATTTTATATTTACTGATTATTTCTTATTTTTTTCACAGAATATTTTTGTTATATTTCTCAAGTGTTTCTCCTTTAAATATAAGGATGAGAAATATATTAAGAAACATAATTGTATTAAGAATTTTTATATTGAAATCGTAGTTTCCCCCCTATCTTTGGACACATTGACATGTCAAATTTTTACTAGATTTTCAAATAGACTGAATCATTCTTGCACTCTTGGGAAAAATTCAGTCTTAGTGACTTACGTCTTGAATGGTCTGCAGATTCCTTCTTTGTTATCTTCTTCAAGATTTTATGGAAGTAGTATATTTGCTACATAAAAGGAACCTAGTGGTTAAATGTTCCTTGAAGTTTTGATAGAATTCTCTTGTGAAACTAAATAGTTCTGGGTGGTTGGCTGTTCTTTGACATCTTCTAAATTTCTCATACGTTGATTGATCATATTAGACTTCCCACCCAATAGGCAGTTGGTTTTTTTAGGCTATATTTTTCTAGAAAATTTTTCATTTCTCCAGCTTCTTAAATATATTTCAAAAATATTAATCAACACAGCTTCCATATTTGGATTTCCTCTGAATCTTTAATTATTTTCCCATTCTCAGTTACAACTTTATAAAATTCTGCTCCCTTTTATTTTTTATTATGATGGTTAATATCTTCTCTTATTTAAGAATTACTTTTCTACAGAAAAGTAGAAATTGCATTTACTTTTTTAGTAGTAATTGAAAACACCCAGTTTTTAATCAATTTATCTCTTTCTAACATCATTTAGTATTTTTCCTTTATTTGACATATATCTTACAGTTTTTCCAGTTATTTGAAGTGAATATCTAATTCTCTTAAAATCTTTAAGTGTTTAGGAATTTATGGATATAGAGTTTTCTAAGTTTCTACATGATTGATTTCCTAAAAAACTGTTTTGAACATTGGCTTTGAATTAAAATTTCATCTAATACTTGATCAATTTTCTTGTAATAGTCATTTTGACACTACTTATATTTTTATTATTGATTTTTTATTACAAAATTTGTATGTTTATATAATTTATATTTTTGGACTTTATTGTTAGTTATTTTCTTGTTTTATTTAATACCTGATTAATTTTTTGGCACATCTTGTGGACATTTTTTAAAGGTGTAGCTTTTTATTATAAATACTATGTACATACATAATATATGGATTAGATCTTATGTAAGCTTATATGTATATATCTTATATTATGAGTTCATATTTGCCCCATTTATTTATTACTCATGTTTTCTACATTATCACATAATTTTGGACTTTTTCCTCTGCCTTTAATCAAGAAAAGTAATTTGGCCTCAAAAGTTTACATTATTGTATTTTTCTCAGTTTCTGTTTGTATTTCATTCAGTTTTGTTATGATTTCAATTATATTTGTAAACTGTTATGCTATACGATGAGCTTCAACCTTGATGTTCTATGGTAGATTACATATTATGATTGTATCTGTTTGTTTTTTTTAAAAAAAAACAAGCCTTCTTTGCTTTATTTTATTATTGTATTATTATTTTATTTTACTCATTATTATTAAATTTACTGAAATTCAAGTTTTCTGACATTGATATTTCTTGCAATCATTTACATGACATTCACCTGGTATGTCTCTGTTTCCTTTTACTTTTAATCATTTTTGAAAACTATATTTTGGGTACTTTCTGTTATAAAAGTCAATTTTGCTTTTATATACTTTAAATAGTTTGTTTTAATTTTCATAGACTAATTTTCATGATTTACACATACTTGGGTTTTTATTATTGTATTTTATGATATCCCTCCTATAAGTAGTACTTTCTTTGTATTTTCATCTTTTCAATGTGATTTATGCTGTGTCTGTTGTTTCTCTTATGAAACATTAGAATATCAACAGTTAGAATTTTTGTTTTTTTTAATTAATATTTATTTCTTATATATAGTGTTTACTCATCTTTTTTGGTAATATGTGTTACTTTCCTACTTTAAAACTGAGAGTAGTCATTCAACTATGTTTTTTCCTTTCCACTGTTTGATTTTAGCTGGTTATATTATCATTCAGGAGTTCTTTTCAAGGCATCACTCATCTTTTACCACGTGCTGTGGCCCTCTAAGGCAGATATCCATTGGGGAATCCTGTGTGGGTAAGGGGAAGGGAGGCTGAAGCAGAGCACAGCTGCCTGTCTGGATTTTAAGCAGCGTTCTCTGAAATTTTCCCATTATGTGTCTTCCCAGGGGTATGCCTCCATTCAGGCCCCAGGAGGTCTCCTGGCTCACCCTGAAGCTCTATATTTTGTTAGTTAGGGGTGATTACAGAATAACTTCAGGTGATGACTATCGCTGGCTGCCTGCCGATGCCGTTCAGTGTTTTCTCCTTTGTGTACCCTGTCATGCTAAGAGCAAAGATGGTGCATTGAGAATTCATGTCTCCATGACCCTTCCTCCTACAGGGAACCAAGCATTCCCTACAGTCTTGAACCTTTGCATCCTAAGTAATGCATTGCTTACTGGACCCTATAGACAAGGCATCCTTTTATGGAAGATGTTCATGCCCAATACACCTGCAAATAAATGAGTCTGATATATGCTTCCTTTCTTAGACATCAAGGATTGGAATTGAAAAGGAATTCTAATTGATTTGAAGGTGAAGTTATTTTTTTGTTCTTCTCATTTTCTTTCAGTTTTAAATGAAGAGAATAATAAGAGAACTAATTTTGATTACTGTAGCCTTGTAGTATAGT